>JBBDGP010002737.1:230000-441625 GCA_037952835.1 Lithobates septentrionalis
TAATATATACTTATATATTTGTGTGGATGGACTAATAACATTGTACAGGGGACGCGCACGGGGGCGGGGACGGTAGAAGGATGTTTAGCATTCGGGGAAGAGTAGGAGGAGCGGCAGTGCAGAGGGCTGGAGAGGCGGAGTTCCGATCTCCGCCGAGAGACAGGGGGAACAGATTTCGACGGGGAAACCATTCTCGGCACAACACCGGCGCTTTCCGACGAGCAAAAATTCTGATTCCCGTCACCTGTGCCCGGCGGAGTCCCTCCCACTTTTCTCTGCAACAATGTTTACTTCCGCCACAACCGCCTCCTGTATGGAGGAGAAAGAACAACTTCCGGTTTCCGTACAGAGCTTTATTCGCTGTCATTGGTCCAAAAATGCAGGGGTGGGGTTAGTCCGATCACATGACCGGGCTGATTCCGGCGTCTGTGCGGTGTGATGGTCATTGTGTACACAATTCCTGAGCGGTGGTCTGACAGCTGGAGAGGAGGGAGGTGGGTGTCAGGGGCCCCTGGGATCCTGAGAGGGAGTGTTGGGGGCCCTGGAAAGGTGTCTTATCTTTACTAACTACATAGTAATGGGAGTGTTTCTGTCATGCTTATTTAGCTGTGCTCGTTATCATAACCCCTCCCATCACAGAATTTGTGGCCCCCAACTCCACCCATGGCGGCACTCGTGGCCCCTCACTCCACCCATCACTGGGCTCGTGTCCCCTCACTCCACCCATCACTGGGCTCGTGGCCCCTGACCCCACCTGTCACTGCACCCGTGGCCCCTGACTCCTCCCATTACTGCGCTTGTTGCCCCTGACTCCTCCCATCACTGCGCCCGTGGCCCCTGACTCCACCAGTGGCTGCGCTTGTTGCCCCTGACTCCACCCATCACTGCGCCCGTGGCCCCTGGCTCCACCCATCGCTGCGCCCGTGGCCCCTGACTCCACCCATCACTGCGCCCGTGGCCCCTGACTCCACCCATCGCTGCGCCCGTGGCCCCTGACTCCACCCATCGCTGCGCCCGTGGCCCCTGACTCCACCCTTTGCTGCGCCCGTGGCCCCTGACTCCACCCATCGCTGCGCCCGTGGCCCCTGACTCCACCCATCACTGCGCCCGTGGCCCCTGACTCCACCCATCACTGCGCCCGTGGCCCCTGACTCCACCCATCACTGCGCCCGTGGCCCCTGACCCCACCCATCACAGTGCTTGTGGCCCCTGACTCCACCCATTGGCCCTGACTCTGTCTCTTGCGCTACTCGTGGCTCCAACTCCACCTATCACTGTGCTCTTGGCCCCTGACTCCACCCCATCTCACCTCCTAGCCTAAAATGCACCCATTGCTGTGTTTGTGGTCCCCCTAAATGCACCCATCAAGCCACTCGTGTAATCTAATGCCATGCATTGCGGCGCCTTGGTCCCCCAACTCCCTGCATTGCGGCATCTGCGTCCTCCAACTCCATGCCCGGGCATCCCCTAACACCACACACTGTTTTTATTTTCTCCACAGTCACCGCTCTCCTTGTCATATCCCCCCCCCCCTCTGTGCTCAGTATATAAGTGTAGGTCTTATCTGATATTTCTCAGCTCATCCTCCTCCAAGGCAAACCCATGACATAGGCTCCGCCCACACCCAGGTAAGAACAATCCCAGAGGAGTTATAAGCTTTCCACCTGTTCCTCAGTTCTGGTTTCCTGTGTCGCCTGCAGGCACATCTTTTTTCTGACCCTTATTTATTTACCCCTCGGGATCCCTCTGCCTAACCCCAGCTTTGTTACGGGTAAGCGGGTCCTGTGTTCTGGTTGGGGAGAGGACTTGGGCAGAATACTGGGTTATGGTTGCTATAAACCACTTCCTTCTCCCATGTTGCAACCATTTTCTTGGCTCCTTGGCGTTACCCCTAGTTTTTCGGTGGGCGTACCTTACCTCTCTGGTGGTCTAGTGGTGCACTGAGTCAGTTTCTGCCACTAAGATCTTGCGCAGGTGAGGAAAGGGCAGAAGCTCTGCCTTCTCTGACTGAGAAGTGACAGATGGCATGGTGGATGTCAGTCCCGGTGATGTCTGACAGATGTTGATGACACATCAGCGATGCACCTTTTTCCAGGCATGCAATCAGAAGTTAAGTGGGTGACTGCATCCTTCACTTCTGATGGTGGAACACACCCTGGGCTCCATGGGCGGGAACTTGTGTGCGGGATACATGGCAATTGGTCCTAGTGGATAAAATCTCCCAGAAAGTTGGTGTCCGCCATAGTGCTTCACTACAGCATATTTATGTTCAGGCCCCCCTGTCATGAGACAGGGTGATACCCCTCTTGCAAGGCCATCGAATGTTGCCAGGCCCATCTTGCAGAAGATGGTCTTCTTCCTTTTTTTTTTTTCTTCTCAACTCTTTAGGCATTTATGTCATTTCGGGTTTTGTTTTTTTAGACAGTGTAAAATGGCTGCCCTTATGGAGCCCAGGTTAGTAGGGATACTGCTCTCCTATCATGGGGGTTTCTGTCCTTTAAAAATCATTTCCTGGGTTGTCTTCTGCTTAACCAAAAAAGGTGTTTTCCTCTACTTTGTTTGAATCCTGCCCCAGGCATATCTCCTGGCTTGGACTCTGTTGGAAGCCATCATGGGGTTGCTGTGTCCTTATCTCCGAGAGGAGAACTTAGTGCTTTTTGGGGTTGGTTGATGGATGGTGGGCTTTTGCTACAGAATTCCCCCTCCAAAGAATAGAGAGGACTTTAATGGTGGAGGACCTGTCCACCTTAGAGAAGACTTTATTGGTTTTGGAGGACCCGTTCACCCGGGAGAAGACGTTAATGGTTTTGGGAGACCCGTCCACCTGGGAGAAGACGTTAATGGTTTTGGGAGACTCGTCCACCTGGGAGAAGACGTTAATGGTTTTGGGAGACCCGTCCACCTGGGAGAAGACGTTAATGGTTTTGCAGGACCCGTCCACCTGGGAGAAGACGTTAATGGTTTTGCAGGACCCGTCCACCTGGGAGAAGACGTTTATGGTTTTGGAGGACCTGTCCACCTGGGAGAAGACCTTAATGGTTTTGGTGGACCTGTCCACCTGAGAGAGAAATTTTTAATGGTTTTGGGGCACCTGTAAACCTGAGAGATGATTTTAATGGTTTGGGGGACATTATTGGTTTTGGGAGACCCGTCCACCTGGGAGTAGCCGTTAATGGTTTTGGAGGACCCGTCCACCTGGGAGTAGCCGTTAATGGTTTTGCAGGACCCGTCCACCTGGGAGAAAACGTTTATGGTTTTGGAGGACCCGTCCACCTGGGAGAAGACGTTAATGGCTTTGGAGGACCCGTCCACCTGGGAGAAGACGTTAATGGCTTTGGAGGACCCGTCCACCTGGGAGAAGACGTTAATGGCTTTGGAGGACCCGTCCACCTGGGAGAAGACGTTAATGGCTTTGGAGGACCCGTCCACCTGGGAGAAGACGTTAATGGCTTTGGAGGACCCGTCCACCTGGGAGAAGACGTTAATGGCTTTGGAGGACCCGTCCACCTGGGAGAAGACGTTAATGGCTTTGGAGGACCCGTCCACCTGGGAGAAGACGTTAATGGCTTTGGAGGACCCGTCCACCTGGGAGAAGACGTTAATGGCTTTGGAGGACCCGTCCACCTGGGAGAAGACGTTAATGGCTTTGGAGGACCCGTCCACCTGGGAGAAGACGTTAATGGCTTTGGAGGACCCGTCCACCTGGGAGAAGACGTTAATGGCTTTGGAGGACCCGTCCACCTGGGAGAAGACGTTAATGGCTTTGGAGGACCCGTCCACCTGGGAGAAGACGTTAATGGCTTTGGAGGACCCGTCCACCTGGGAGAAGACGTTAATGGCTTTGGAGGACCCGTCCACCTGGGAGAAGACGTTAATGGCTTTGGAGGACCCGTCCACCTGGGAGAAGACGTTAATGGCTTTGGAGGACCCGTCCACCTGGGAGAAGACGTTAATGGTTTTGGAGGACCCGTCCACCTGGGAGAAGACGTTAATGGTTTTGGAGGACCCGTCCACCTGGGAGAAGACGTTAATGGTTTTGGAGGACCCGTCCACCTGGGAGAAGACGTTAATGGTTTTGGAGGACCCGTCCACCTGGGAGAAGACGTTAATGGTTTTGGAGGACCCGTCCACCTGGGAGAAGACGTTAATGGTTTTGGAGGACCCGTCCACCTGGGAGAAGACGTTAATGGTTTTGGAGGACCTGTCCACCTGGGTAAAGGGTTGTCTTTTACTTGACTGAGGCAAAGCCTGTCAAGGAAGGCTTTTCAGGTGCTCCCCATGTTTTTGGGTTTCAATCAGGTGATGGTTCTTGTCCATGTCTAGGGGGTCTCCTGTCCCTGGTGCCACAAATTCTGATGCTTTGCTAAATCAGGGAGATTAGGAGCATGTCTAGACCTATGGTTAAAGGTCAGGGATAGGGAGGATGGTTCTTTAGCAGGATACTTCTGGGATTTCCAAGGGCACCTTTTAATGTACTAGCCAGGGTGGTTTCTATCTTCATCCTCAGAGTGGGTGTTCCATCATCTCAATCTAGGGCTAGAGTCCCTTTTCTGAGTCCTGGCTCCTCTTCTGATGGGGTTTTCTATTCCTTTAGCCTTGTTGACTTCATGGGAATACATTCTGGTGTTCTATAGCAGACTCAGGAGTCTCTTCACACCCCTTGTAGGTTGTTTTGTAGTTTAGGGTCAGGCTTGCCCTGATGAGTCTTGCCTAGCAAATCCTAATAGACATTTAACACTTGTTCCTGGATCCTTAGAGATCATTTGTAGGTCCTCCCTTTTTTTTTTTTTTTCATAGAAATTTGTTTTTTTGTTCAACTGTTTTAAATTCTTATTGATCAAGTGATAATCTGATCAGGCCTTCTGCCGTCCACAGAAAGTGATTCTTCTTTTTGCAATAAAAAGGAGCAAGAATTTTGCTTAAACAAGGAAGATATATCTTGTATATAGGATCAACTAGAGAATTTAATTCTTCATCTCTGTTCATACTGTTCCAACAATAGAAGTCTGTCTGTAAAACTTCAGTCACAAGATGGTTCAGGTCTGTTATCTAATTAGATTACACCCCCTAAGACCAGAATTTTCCTTCAAGGTTACAGCACATTCCCCTTGCTTGTTTCCAACTTCTTAGGCCGGGTGGGCTGGAGAAACCATTGTGCTATTTTGCAAAGCGGCCACATGGTCTAGGACCGACCTCTTTTAAGACTTTGCACAATCAACCTTCTCAGTTGTTAAGATTGTCATTCAGGTGAAGAGGGTTTTCAGTCCGTGGTTCCTCTAAGTATACATCTTCGTAGGCTTTCTTGTCACCGTCCTTGGAGAGTGACTTGGAACAAAATGAGTTATCGCCATAGAATTCCTTTTTCAAGGCATCCTTAAGGACGATGAGCTCCCTCCCTATGGTTTTTTTTGCTGTGCGATCCTTTCAGTTGTTCTTGGATTTACTGAAGACCTGGAGCTACTGGGAACTTATAACCTTTCTGTGCTTGTGTTTACCTGTAGATGGACAAAGCCTATCTCATGTGCTGGAGAATTCATGTGTTACAAGGTAATAACTTGTGTTTTTTTTCTTTGTCAGGTGGAGCTGGATTTACTTGATAGCGGAGCTGCTCCAATGTTATCTGATGAGCTGCAGCCTAAACCTGAGGTGATTGGTCTCCACCAACATTTTCTAGTTCATGCCACCATCTTTTACTTGCGCAAAATCAAATTTATTACCATTAGATTTCTTTCCTGTTTTTTAAATGCTTCCTATATTTTTATCACCAACACTATCTGTTACCCTTAACTGCCTTAGTACTGTCACCCTCATTGGGCACCATGAAGTTTCACATTGATTTTGATCTTCTTTTTTTTTTTTTGTTTCAGCTGCTGGTGGAGTTTGTACAGAACGCTTCTATTCCGCTGGGAGAAAGTCTGTCTCTCCTGCCCGGGACCTCAGAATGCAGCTCCCTCCTCCTGCCAAGTAGGTACATCACAGTGGAGTCAGAGGAGACATGGTAGACGGAACTATGTGGGTGGGGGAGCTCCTTTTGGGCACCTAATGCCCAGGTGCCCAACCTGCAGCTTGTCCGAATGTGTGCAGCACTTTGGTGCTTATTATGTTGCCCTCAGGGCCTCTGTAGACACCAGTCTGTGTTTTCCTTACTGCAGCCAATGAAGGAATTATATTCCAGTACTTACCTGACTTAGTTTATTTTGTTTACACTGTGAGGTTGTTTTACTCCAAACTGGAGAGTGCAAAATCTGGTGCTGCTGTGCATGGTAGCCAATCGGCTTCTAACTTCTGCTTGTTCAGTTAAAGTGGATTTAAACCCACTCCCATCTTTTTTTAAGTACTGCCATAGGGGTGATCTATAAGGATTTTTGGGCACGTATGCATGTATCCTTACCTTTCAAATGTCTCCCCTCTGTCTGTTTGCAGCCCCCAAAAACGCCGGATTCAGTGGGCGGGTCCGTTGTACGGCGCTCGGTGGGCGGAGTCATGACATCACCAGACTCCCCGCCCACCTCTACACTCGCGCCTGGCCGGAGTGAAAAGTGCGCGCACAGGGGAAGAGGAGCGTGCTCATGGCTCCTGTCACTGTCAAGTGACAGTTGGGGATGATCGGTGCGGCGGGGACAGCTGTGAGCTCGGATCCCCCTGAGGAGGCAGAGAAGGAGAAGCAGCTGATCAAACGTCATGCAGGGAGATCGGTGCTCACGGCTGTCCCTCCGCTGCACTGATAACCTCCGACTGTCCCTTGTGGCCTCCTCCTCCAGCGTCTGATGTGTTCTCTCCACCACCACCACCACCTCCCCTTCTTCTCTGGCCCCCCTCCTGTCCTTATCCGCCCGCTGTGTCTTCCGACTCCCCTCCATTCCAGCAGACTCTGTCAGGATGGTGAGCGGAGGAAAGAACGGAAATGTCATTTACGGGGGGGGGTTGCTGCTGGACACAGCTTTATACAGTATATTATATATGTGTGTGTGTGTGTGTGTATATATATATATATATATATATATATATATATAATGTAATGTAATATAGCTGTGTCTAGCAGCAACCTCCCCCCTCATCAGACCAGTAGAATGTCTGCAGCCAGGGCTGAGATTATGTGGAACAGCCAATCCTGGCAGAGCAGCAGAAGAAAGGAGTGGGAGGGAATTATAAAATACTGCCTATGTCTTACTTAGGCTGGTGCACAAGATATGTAAATTACCTGTCACTCACGGCAAGGGGGCGTATTTGACAAAGTTTTCCTCATTTTGTCAAGAATTTTCTCACTGAACAATAAAAGAGGATTGCTCAGAGATGGATTAACTCTGTGTGGCAACACTGGGCTCAAATGATAGGAAATCTTCTACAATATGACATAAAAAAAAAAAAAAAAATTTGGGGGGTTTACATCCACTTTAAGCTTTGACAATAAAATCTGGAAGCTGATTGGTTTCTGTGCAGAGTTGCATCAGATTTTGCACTCTCCAGTTTTAGTAAAGCAACCCCTGTCTGTCTGACTTCTTCGCTTCCATTTTATTTTTAGAATGGATACTGCTAAAAAAAAAATCAAATTTTGCACAAGTAATAATAAAAGGGGTGCACAAAAGTGGGAGCACTGATTTGTAAAGGGGGAGTAACGGCTATGATCTCTAGGTGTATCATGTTATGTGACTACATTGACCATCTAGTAAAGTATGTCCTCAATTTCCAACAACACCTACAACCTACAGTGAGGGAAAAAAGTATTTGATCCCCTGCTGATTTTGTACGTTTGCCCACTGACAAAGAAATGATCAGTCTATAATTTTAATGGTAGTTTTATTTTAACAGTGAGAGACAGAATAACAAAAATATCCAGAAAAACGCATTTAAAAAAGTTTTAAATTGATTTGCATTTTAATGAGTAAAATAAGTATTTGACCCCTTCGCAAATCATGACTTAGTACTTGGTGGCAAAACCCTTGTTGGCAATCAGAGGTCAGACGTTTCTTGTAGTTTGCCACCAGGTTTGCACACCTCTAAGGGGGGATTTTGTCCCGCTCCTCTTTGTAGATCTTCTCCAAGTCATTAAGGTTTCAAGGCTGACATTTGGTAACTCGAACCTTCAGCTCCCTCCACATATTTTCTATGGGATTAATGTCTGGAGACTGGCTAGGCTACTCCAGGACCTTAATGTGCTTCTTCTTGAGCCACTCCTTTGTTGCCTAGGCTGTGTGTTTTTGGTCATTGTCATGCCGATGTTCAATGCTTTGGCTGAGGGAAGGAGGTTCTCACCCAAGATTTGACGGTACATGGCCCCGTCCATCATCCCTTTGATGAAGCAAAGTTGTCCTGTCCCCTTAGCAGAAAAACACCCCCAAAGCATAATGTTTCCACCTCCCATGTATGACGGTGGGGGATGGTGTTCTTGGCGTTATAGGCAGCATTCCTCCTCCTACAAACACAGCAGGTTGAGTTGATGCCAAAGAGCTAGATTTTAGTTTCCTCTGCTAACAACACTTTCACCCAGTTCTCCTCTGAATCATTCAGATGTTCATTAGCAAACTTCAGACGGGCCTTTCTTGAGTAGGGGGACCTTGCGGGCGCTGCAGGATTTCAGTCCTTCATGGCGTAGTGTGTTACCAATTGTTTTCTTGGTGACTGTGGTCCCATCTGCATTGAGATCATTGACAAGATTCTCCTGTGTAGTTCTGGGCTGATTCCTCACCGTTCTCATGATCATTGAAACTTCACGAGGTGAGATTGTGCATGGAGCCCCAGACCGAGAGTGATTGACAGTTATTTTGTGTTTCTTCCATTTGTGAATAATTTCACCAACTGTTACCCTCTCATCAAGCTGCTTAGCGATGGTCTTGTAGCCCATTCCAGCCTTGTGTAGGTCTACAATCTTGTCCCTGACATCCTTGGACAGCTCTTTGGTCTTGGCCATGGTGGAGAGATTGGAATCTGGTTGCTTCTGGGTCCCAGGTGTCTTTTTATCCAGGTAACAAGCTGAGATTATTATTATTATTATTATTATTATTATTATTATTATTATAATACAGGATTTATATAGCACCAACAGTTTGCGCAGCGCTTTACAACATGAGGGCAGGTTTGAGAGATTAGGAGCACTCCCTTTTAAGAGAGTGCTCTTAATATCAGTTCGTTACCTGTATAGAAGGTAGGCAGGGAGGCAGAAATCTTGCTGATTGATATTGTATCAAATACTTATTTCACTCATTAAAATGCAAATCAATTTATATCTTTCTGGATTTTGTTATTCTGTCTCTCACTGTTAAAATAAACCGACCATTAAAGTTAGAGACTGGTCATTTTTTTTGTCAGTTGGCAAACGTACAAAATCAGCAGGGGATCAAATACGTTTTTCCCTCACTGTATTTGCAGTTGTTTCCCTCTCTTGAGATGTAGACCATCCACTATTGCATGTCTGTAGTCTCCAACAGCTTTCTGTAGCTATGCATAACTAATATGTGCGGCCCTTTGATGGCAGGGTCCCCTTTATCAAGTAAGTGAGACACTGGCCTAAAAGGTCTTTTCTCACTCTGGTCTGCTGGTTTGGTGTCAGAAATATTGTGTGGATTGGACAGTCGGGAGCCGGGCACGACTGGCAAGAGTCCTCTATAAAAGAAAAAACCCAAATTAGATGTAAGAAGAAATGGCAGATTGTTTCAATTAGACTCCCCCTCCCCAGATTAGATTTTACAGTGTGACTGGTGGAGGTCATTTATGAGATCCCTCCAGATTAGATTTTACAGTGGAACAGGAGAGGTCTTTAATGAGGCTCCCAGATTAGATTTTTTAAAGGACCAACATTGGTTGTCTATGAAGCCCCCAGATTAGATTTTACAGAGGGATTATCTGAGGTTGTCTATGAAGCCTCCAAATTAGATGTTACAGCATGAGTATCAGATGTCCTCTGTGAGACTCCCATCTCCTGACACCTGTCTCCTTGGCCTCAATGATGGGGCTATGTAGATCAGTTTGGCTTTCATGTACTTTGTTTTTGGATAGATGTTGATAATGTTTTGTTTTTCTCTGTTGAACAGATACCCCTGTGGTGCAGAGGATGCCATGTAAGGTACCCAGCCCAGCGTTGTTGAACAGTCTTCAGGTGGACATTGATCCAGGTGCAGACACCAGAGATGATAAGAGCGGCGTTCTTTTATCGCCTTCAGAACCATCATCATTGCTACAAGATCTACCAGCCAATGATAATTCATCCTTCATCCTTCTTAATCTTGCCAGATCAGGTAACGATTCTGCATACTTTCCTTCCCTTATCTGTTTGGATGTGTGTCTTTTTCATTCAACCTGCACACATGTGATTGTACCTAATGGCTCTGCTGAACCCGGGGTTCTTCAACGTTAACCATTTCCACATCCTCCTAATACCGTATTTATCGGCGTATAACACGCACTTTTTTCCCCTTAAAATCAGGGGGAAATCGTGGGTGCGTGTTATATGCCGATCCCCGCTATTTTGTGATCTATTGGAGCGATCGCCACCGACATTCACATAGCGTGTATTTTTAAATATGGCGCCGCGGAGTTCGGAGGGACTCGGCGGCGCTCGTTCAGCTGAACGAGCGCCGCCGAGAACACAGTGACTGGGCGGAGCCGAGATACACATAGCCGAGGGTTCTCGGCGCCGTTCACAGTCCCGCCCAGTCACGCCATTGGACCTGTGTTATGTCCATCATAGGGACTGGGCGTGACTGTGAACGGCGCCGAGAAGAGCCGAGAACCCTCGGCTATGTGTATCTCGGCTCCGCCCAGTCACTGTGTTCTTGGCGGCGCTCGTTCAGCGCCGCCGATTCCCTCCGAACTCCGCGGCGCCATTTTTAAAACTACACACTAAACTTGTGTATGTCGGCGGCGATCATGTAATGTACACTGGGGACAAGGCTGCACTGGGGCAAAGCTGCACTGACAAGGCTGCACTGGGGCAAGGCTGCACTGACAAGGCTGCAGATGGACACGATAACGCTGCATTGATGGGCATTTAAATGTAAGTTTTTTTTTCCTTAAAATTCCCTCCTAAACTTGGGGTGCGTGTTATACGCCGATAAATACGGTATTTATGACCTATTGGGCGGAAAGAAGCAGTGTGCTGGAGTTGGGTGTATTTAAATACTGCTAACCAGTTTTGCTCATGGGATCAGAAGACTAAATTTGTCTCCCAATCTTTATTAATGCATATGCCAAGGAGGCAGATAATATTAGTAGTATCAGTTTCACTGTGGGGTCTCTAGCATGTGCTGATCCAGGAGTTTCATGTATGATGAGTCTTGAACCCAGTGTTGTCATTTAGGGGTAGGAGAAACAGACACGTTGGAGTTTTCTTTACCCTAATGCATTCTATGCATTAAGGTAAAAAACCTTCTTTGCTGCATGTGTCGTCTTCCCCTCCCCCCACACCCCCCTTATACTTGCGTTATCCTGATCCAGCAATGTGAATGAGCAGCGGCTCTGTCCTGCCTCACTGCACAGATAGCAGTGTAAGCTATTGGCTCCCACTGCTTTCAATCAAATTTAAAGAAAGCGGGGGCAGGGCCAACCCGCACTGTCTGCGTCAATGAATGCAAGGCGGCTCGGCAGCAAACCGCACAAGTGTTCCCCTAGGAAATAGTTTCCTATGGGGGGCACTTGCTGAAGAGGAGGAGCCATGAGCGCCCGCGGGGGGACCCCAAAAGAAGAGGGTCGGGGCTGCTCTGTGCAAAACCCCTGCATACAGCAGGTAAGGATAACCTGTATTGTTTTTTATAGAAGTGAAACTTTTTATGTTTATTTCTCATCCTTTTGAGGTACACAGGAAGTCTTGTAATTGTTGTTATCGTGCCACCGACTGGAGGGATTGGACATCGGCAAACAAAAAATCTAGGCCAGCTAAGGATAACCCCTCAAACCTGCTCAGTTCCCAAACCAAAAGAGGGGTATCTGTCCCTTCTTGGGTCTGCAATTTTTTAAATTTTATTTTATTTTTTGTTTATTTAATTTTTTTTTTAGCATAAAGTCCTTTTTAGGTGACTCCTGGGCTGCAGGTAGTCCCCAGTTCTAATGGTTTACACACCTCTCAGTTGCAATGCTTCTGGACATCCACCAGTGTGTCACCTCAATGGATGAGAAAGAAAATAGGATTTTTGGATTGAGGGACACAGGTCCTGCCTCTCTTTTTCTGATATTGCTGATTTGCCAGTAACAGGGTGAAAATGTTTATTTACTGTACTGATCCTACGAAGGACCAGTGTTGTCACCCTAGGCCAGTGATGGAGAACCTTGGCACCCCCAGATGTTTTGGAACTACATTTCCCATGATGCTCAACTACACTGCAGAGTGCATGAGCATCATGGGGAATGTAGTTCCAAAACCTCTGGGGTGCCAAGGTTCACCATCACTGCCCTAGGCTGCTCTCTAGGTTTGGATAACAAACAACTCCTACTCTCCATCTTCATTACATGGTGTGTGGGTGGGTGGGTGGGTGTTTGTAGTTTACAAAAGATAATCTAGAAAACATAACTTTTGAGATATCCGATCATTTCACACATAGTTACAAGCACAGTGAATTTGTGGCAAGACCTCCAGGTACTTTTTCCATACTTGCAGATGTACAGTAATGTACCTTTTTTTAAAAAAAAAAAAAAAAAAAAAAAACGAACATCCACCACGTTTTATACAATATCATTCTACAATCTATTATTTGCTTTAGGTTTAGATACCATTTTAAATCTTCTTCATATTTCCTTGGTTACATTCCACCTCCACTGCTATATTGATTTCTTCTCTTCTAGGACTCGGGTCACCGTCAGAACATTTAGTCTTTGTTCAGGATGAAGCAGAAGACTCTGGAAATGATTTCCTGTCCAATGATTGCACAGATAGCAGTACGCCGTGGTTCCTGCGGGTTCAGGAATTGGCTCATGATAGTCTGATTGCTGCCACTCGGGCACAGCTGGCAAAGAATGCCAAGAATAGCAATAATGGTAATAACTAATACTGCAAGAGGGACTTCTTTGTATTTATCGTCCTGGTGTGCCTTATAACAAATGACAAGAATGCTTCATAACACCATTGTAGTCATTTGTATGTTTATTACATTTTCCTTTTTTTTTTTTTTTTCCAATGCACTATAATCGTGCTATCCCAAAGGCCATATATAGAAAAATTAAAGTCCAGGATTGCTGCACTTAAAATGTTACCAGTAAAATTAGTCTGTATATGCAGTAAAGCATGCTTGTTATACTCACTGTGGAACCTAATGGGTTAATCCTCCATATTGTGTAAAAAGACTGATTCTGTTCTCTCTGATCTTCAAGAAAATTGGGTGGGAGAGCTTGTGCAAAAAGAAAATGGTGGCACAGTCTCCAAAAAGCAACATTTTAAAGAGCATAGGGTATCCCTGAAAATGGAGACACCGGAATATGGGAGTTTTTTTTTTTTTAAGGTGCCACAACCAATAGTAGACAAGATGATAATATGTTTAAAAACAATATTTATTAGTCCATAGAAGAAATGTAAAAAGACATTTTAAAACCACGTACAATGGCGCCCCTGCTGCCTTTCAGGCTGCCCTTGCGTCTTGCAGAATGTCGTGTTGCTTCCTTGGCTATACATAGGGCTGATACAGTTTATGACCCATGTTGCCGACTGGTGGTATTCCATCCAAGGCTTTGACCACGATCCCCTTTCATCACCCTGCACTGGTCTAGTGGCCCTTGATGTGAGCTCCCTTTCTAGCTAAATATAATCGCCATCACAAAAACTCTTTTTGATACCATTTTTGGGGTATAATTATTGTGAATGAGCCTCTGTATCCATCTTCTGCTATGTCTGTAATTCTGGGTTTATAATATTATGTGAACTTGAAGTGGATCCTGAAAAAGCCCAATCTGGGCGAAACGCGTCAATCTCACCACCGTCCTTGGTTCTGTTGACTGTATGGCAAATTTGTCAACATTGTACACATTTTTAGAATGTCTTTTTACATTTCTTCTATAGACTAATAAATATTGTTTTTAAACATATTTTTATCTTGTCTACTATTGGTTGTTGCAAGTTAAAAAATCCCCCATGTTCTCCTGTCTTGCCTTGTGGGAAATTTGGGAATACCCTATGCTCTTTTAAATCTTCTCTAATCCTCCCCTTTTTCCACAGTTGCCAAACCATCTACTGACAGAATAGAGCCATAGGAGGCACTCTGCACATGCTCAGTTTGATGTGTATTGCTAGAGAGTTTCTTTATGGGGAGGGTGCATGTGATCAGCACAGGGCCAATCAGCACTGTCCAGACAGAGGGTCAGGAGTCATGCAGCCTCATAGGACAGACAGAGGAAAATGAAAACTCCACCTACAAGCTTTAACGAGTTCTCGGCTGGACACTGCTAGAAGTCACAAGACTGCTATATACTGCTGATTAGAAAAGGTGTTTAGCAGTTTATATTTACTAAAATATTTCCATGTTCTGTGTACTGTGGGAGACCAGATATAGTGAATGCAGGCTCCTGGGTTTAGTAACACTTTAATGCTTATTAAAAGTAGATAAATTGCAAATATCCAAAATCCGCAAAATGTTCTATCTGCAACAGTTTTGGCCTAGTGAATTAACACTTTTCCTCTGGCAAGAACGTATTTTGGGTATTTGTTAAAAAAAAAAATAATTAAATAAATAAATTAATATATAATAATAATTATAGGTTGCTGCACTTAAAAATTTGTTGCTTTATTCCATCAAATCTTTGGAAAAAGATTACAAAGCAAGCAGAGTCATTCCAAACAAAATCGTTACAATCATCTGTTCAGACACAAGATTTCGTTTCGGGCTGATTTGTTTGCGCCCCTCCTTAGATCAGTCAGAACACATATGTTCAAGGTCGGTGGGAGGACCTGTTTGCTGGCACTAGATTGAAAGCTGTGTGCGGTTCTCCTCTACACTTCAAAAAAAAAAAAATTATATATATATATATATATATATTTCTCCTTTTGTAGGTGTGATAGTTTGTTCCTCTGCCCTTGTCCCTTTGGCCGGACAGCTTGGCCATTGGGTAAATGGGGAATTTTGCCTTCTGCAGTGGTGGGAAAAAAGTAGGCAAATATGGAAGCTATAAAGATCTAGCATTACTGTATTTAGAAATTTTTCTCCTTTTTTTTTTTTTTTTTTCAGTGGAAATTTCACAGAATAATCTTCCAGAATCTGAACCAAAAGCTACTCCATCAGAGAAACGTCTGCGCTGCTCATACAAGGGCTGTGACCGTGTCTTTGTGTGGCCGACACACATGAAATACCATCTGAAAACACACAGGTAACTTTCCTGTACCAGTATAATGACTGGGAAGTATTGCCTTTTTGTCCTCTTGTGAACACTGTGATTGTCTAAATTACAAGAGAAACCCCAGAACTGGTACCTGGGTACCTATCATCTTTACAGCCTGGGTGTTGGCTGCATTTTAGCGTGCCAGGAATGTAAGTATTGGTCCTTGGATTTTTTTTTTTAGAATTTTAGTGGCTAGGTCAATTGTACCAAACATTGCCAAGATACTATAAAATAGTATATAAGGAAATATGGTGCTTTTTTTTTTTTTTTTTTTTTTTTTTTAGGTAGGTAATTTTGAGAATCCGTTGACGAGTTTTGAATAAAAATCAATATATTAATTTCAAAATCTCAAGTCCAAACAGGGACGCTGTGTTTGAACAAAAAACACATCCATTAATCTGGCAGGCTTCAAGAACTATTTCTTCAGGCGATGAACTCATAGAACCCTACGAAAATCAACTGTGCAGGCATAGACAGCTCATTGCAAAGAAAATTCCCAGTTCAACTTGTCAGCCAGCCTGCAACCAACCAAATTATGCTGTCCAACAATATGCATTAAAACAGGGTTTTAGTTTGCACAAGTTTGCAAATACATGCGTAAGCTGCAGAGCCACTTCATGGCACCCCAGTATTATCTGCAGCCTAACTCTTTAGACATTTTTGAGAGCCTCCATCATTGAAGCACATGCATATTAATGGATAAATAGAGGGCGGGTATGTCTGGAGGGAGCCCACCCCTCCTTTGAGAGCACAGGGGCGCACTGGACACCCATCACAATGGCAGCAAAGGTGTCCAGTGTGTCCCCTTACCAGTATTTAAACAGTACAGATGGCCACTGCCCCACCTATAACTGGCCTTTGCAGCAAGGAGCATAAGGAAGGGCAACGCATGTTGCAGATAATACTGGGTTTCCCGTGAAGTGGCTGTGCAGCTTACGCATGCATTTGCAAATGTGTGCAAACAAAACCCTTGTTTTTTAATGCATACTGTTTAGACAGAATAATTTGGTTGGTTTCAGGCTGGCTGGTAAGTTGAGCTGGGAATTGTCTTTGGTTTTGTTTGACATGCATCACCCTTCTATGTGCTCCTTGCTGCGCAGCCCAGCTATAGGTGGGGCAGTGGCCATTTGTTTGTATAGACCATGCATGGAAGAGGTTGGCAGTGCGGTGGGATGTAAAATAAACCCTGGTGGGCACAGGAACAATGGGAAAGCAAGTATGCATCCAGGGGAGTGGGCTAAGTTAGCACAGTTGGGGGTTACAAAATACATAAAGGCACTTTGTAGATGCCTTTATCCTTTAAAACATCCATATCAATCCCATTATCAGACAAATGTTACTCTTAGCTAAATATCATCTAAGATGCACTCTGTGATCCTTATCGGAGAAGCTCCTAGCTGGCAGCCTTATTACCCTGCTTGGGGTGTACTGACTCCCCCTCACTGCTCCTGTTGTGTTTTTTTTTTTTTTTTTTTTCAGGAATGACCGCTCCTTTACATGCCCAGCAGAGGGTTGTGGGAAGAGTTTTTATGTTCTCCAGAGGTTAAAAGTCCACATGCGCACTCATAATGGTGAACGACCGTTCCTGTGTCCGGAGACTGGCTGCGGGAAACAGTTCACAACAGCCGGAAACCTGAAGAACCATCTCCGTATTCACACTGGTGAGTGGTGGTAGCAACCCTTAGATCTTGGCTTGTGGTTGACCTGTTTACTGATGATTTGTCTTCTCGCAGGAGAGAAGCCATTTGTGTGTGAGATGGAAGGGTGCGGCCGATCGTTTGCTGAGTATTCCAGCCTGCGCAAACATCAGGTCGTTCATTCAGGTAAAGACTTTCTATGACCTTTTGTCATAGGTATGGTGTATTGCTGTCTGTATGTGACACTGTTTAGCCAAGGATAGTTTTAACCTTAGCAGCCACTGTATGGCCAATAGAATAAATAGGAAAGCATCCCAAATGCTGCATAAACATGTATTATATCGTGTCATTGTGTGAATTGCATCCTTCACATGGAACTAATAAGACATGTCTTTGATTGGAAGATATGATTTCTTTGCCTGCCTTCTCATATATAGGGTCCATGTAGTGTAGGCCTTTCCGTTCCATAGAGCAGTGGTCTCTAAATTGCGACCCGGGGGGTCGGATGTGGACCTTTGCTTGCTATTATCTGGCACTATTCCATCAACTGACCCCAATGATGGGGCACCATTCCCCCTACTGACACCTGGCACTATTCTTCCCATTGATACCATAAATGGAGCACTATTTTCCCCCATTAAAACCAATGATGGGGCATTTTCTACTCCCACTGGCCACAGTCTGGCCCCCCTAATGCCTGGTACCCACTACTAGTATTTTTATTTATTTTTTAATAAAAAAAAAACCTGACAGCTCCAGTCAGAGCCGCTGTACTAACAATGAGGCATTAGTACATTGATCTCCCCCACTGAGCTGTTGTGTTTTGACAGGGTGATTGCCCTCTCACCAGAACACTCCAATCCGCGCTCTCCATCATTAGCAGAGAGCGTTGATGGGGAGTCGGTCCGTATGTATGGGGCTTAAAGCCTGAAGGACTGTAAGCTGGCCCTTTGCTTAGGAAGTTTTTAGACCCCTGCCATAGAGCATTAAAGCAGGTAATAAGGTGAAGCGTTTCACACTGTGTGTGCCCTTCCTCTAAATCTCATTAGAGTAACCTGTTAAATAGAACGTCGGTTGGTCTAAAGCAGTATTTGCCTATATACTTTGTACTAACTTTAGCCAAAGCTTTGACATTATACTTCATTTTGTAACATATGGCAGCCATTATATGTGCACACTGTAATAAGGCTTCTATCTGCTGTGTGCTGGGCAGGTGTGAAGTCCCACCAGTGTCCCATCTGTGGGAAGAGCTTTTCCCAGAGTGGAAGCCGGAATGCTCATGTAAAAAAGCATCACTCAGGAAAGCTGCAAGGTAGGTGCTACATCCTGGAAAGCTTTAAGGTAGGTGGCTCTTCCTGGTAAGCTGAAAGGTAGGTGTACCTCCTGCAGTCCTCACGGGTTATGCTGGTATAGGGGGGGTGTTATAAGTTACATAGCTGTGCATAGAATGGTTACCTATGATGTTGCAGTGCATTGAAAAAGTATTCACACCCCTTGAAATATTCCACATTTTGTCATGTTGCAACCAAAATCATAAATGTATTTTATTGGGATTTTATGTGATTTACCAACACAAAGTGGCACATAATTGTGAAGTGGAAGGAAAATGATAAATGGCTTTCAATTTTTTTTACAAATATCTGAAAAGTGTGGCGTGCATTTGTATTCAGCCCCCTTTACTCTGATACCCCTAACTATAATCTAGGGGAACCAATTGCCTTCAGAAGTCACCTAATTAACAAATCTAGACCACCTGTGTGTAATTTAGTCTCAGTATAAATACAGCTGTTCTGTCAAGCCCTCAGAGGTTTGTTTGAGAACCTTAGTGAACAAACAGCATCATGAAGGCCAAGGAACACACCAGACAGGTCAGTGATAAAGTTGTGGAGAAGTTTAAAGCAGGGTTAGGTTCTAAAAAAAATATCCCAAGCTTTGAACATCTCACGGAGCTCTGTTCAATCCATCATCCGAAAATGTAAAGAGTATGGCACAACTGGCAACCTACCAAGACATGGCCGTCCACCTAAACTGACAGGCCGGGCAAGGAGAGTTAATCAGAGAAGCAGCCAAGAGGCCCATGGTAACTCTGGAGGAGCTTCAGAGATCCACAGCTCAGGTGGGAGAATCTGTCCACAGGACAACGATTAGTCGTGCTCTCCACAAATCTGGCCTTTTTGGAAGAGTGGCAAGAAGAGAGCCTTTGTTGAAAGAAAGCCATAAGAAGTCCAGTTTGCGAGAAACCATGTGGGGGACACAGCAAACATGTGGAAGAAGGTGCTCTGATCAAAATTTGTGGCGGAAAACTATCACTGCACATTACCCTGAACACACCATCCCCACTGTGAAACGTGGTGGCAACATCATGTTGTGGGGATGCTTTTCTTCAGCAGGGACAGGGAAGCTGGTCAGAATTGATGGGAAGATGGATGGAGCCAAATACAGGGCAATCTTAGAAAAAAACCTGCTGAGTCTGCAAAAGACTTGAGACTGGGGCGGAGTTTCACCTTCCAGCAGGACAACGACCCAAAACATACAGCCAGAGCTACAATGGAATGGTTTATATCAAAGCATATTTAGAATGACCCAGTCAAAGTCCAGACCTAAATCCAATTAAGAATCTGTGGCAACACTTGAAAATTGCTGTTCACAGACGCTCTCCATCCAATCTGACAGAGCTTGAGCTATTTTGCAAAGAAGAATGAGCAAAAATGTCCCTCTCTAGATGTGCAAAGCTGGTAGAGACATCCCCAAAAAGATAAAACACACAAGGCTTGTGTGGAATTCAGCATTAAAACCTGGTATTTGCAACAGTGGTGTACAAACACTCTTATATCTTATATCCACTGAGCACTATGTGAGTGCAATCCATATTGTCAGTAATTGCTTATCTCAATAAAATAATGCTGCACTAGGAATTGCCTGGCGCTTCTCTTCCATTTCTTGCCCACATACCCAAAAAGACTTGCAGCTGTAATTGCAGTGAAAGGCGGTTCTACAAAGTATTGATTTAGGGGGGCTGAATACAAATGTACGCCACACTTTTCACATATTTATTAGTAAAAAAAAATTAAAACCATTTATCATTTTCATTTTCCTTCCACTTTACAATTATGTGCCACTCCGTGTTGGTCTATCACAACAATAAAAACAATAAAATACATTTACATTTTTGGTTGTAACATGACAAAATGTGGAAAATTTTAAGGGGTATGAATACTTTTTCAAGGCACTGTACATACAGTACATTTCAGGGTGAGAAGCTTTGCAAATAACCAGAAAAGTCTGGTTTGGATTTTCAGGATTTCCTTTCTTGTTTCAGAAAACAGCAGAATGGAGGAGCATCTCCAGCTGAGTGAAGACGCTTTACAGGACTCTTCTCTGCTCTCTGTGTCATCAGACAGACACTCCTATGAAGAGGACGTCTCCATTTTGCTTAGCTAAAGACACTGACTTAATTGTTTTTTCTCTGCACATGAAAACAGTATTGAAAAGAACAAGAACTGGCCGAGGAACCAAGTCTTGGACTTTATGGCTGGCTCTGGACAAACTGAACTGAAGGCCTGCAGAGTATGGGGATGTAAAGGACACCCCTGTAAAGGACAATCACTTTATGTATGACAGAAGCCAGGCCCTCATGTCTTCCGAAACATGACAGTCTGTAAAAGCACATTAAATGTGACCCCCTCCTCCCCCCATGCTACTAACTTGGTAAAATAAACTCTTTCCCGGCAATGGGTTCATCTGTCAGTAAAGTGGTGTGATTAAATCATGCCACTGCCATCCCAGGAATGGATGACATCATAACGCTGGAAATTATAATGTATGTGGGTACAACTCATAAATGACTTTTATTCTAGAAAAAGCAAGCTGTGTATAATCTGAGCAACATAAGACTTTTGTATTCACTGTAACATCCTTTTCTGGGAGCCCATTGAGGGGACACGGGCTTTCGATTATACAGTTGCCTGCATGAGGATTGGACACGAGCAGACAAAAAAAAAATTGTAGGCCAGCCCAGGATAACCCCTCCCACTGCCAAAATGCCTTTGTTTTGCAAGAAAGCAGTACAGAGAGCATAAACTACAACACACAGAGGGGTTGGAACCTGTTTCCCTTTAAGGGGAAGTACAGCCAAAGCTCGTTTGGCTGTACTTTTCCTGTAGATCACAGGAGTGATGTTCGTTCTGCACTCCTGTGACCTGTTTTGTTGGCTGACATCACAGAACTGGTCCAGGCTTGGGCAAGATCGTGACAATGAAGCCAGAATCCGCCCACATGCCTGGACCAGAACCTGGTTTAGCGAGCCACTGAGAGGCTGAGCCGGCTGCTTCCGCCCCTCCACAGCCCCGTGCTCCAGTGAGAGAGGGAGGGGGCCAGAGCACAGTCAGTAGTTCTATGCTCAGGGAGCCCTGAGAACCGAGCAATCAGCGGTGTTTAATTGCTCAGTTCTCAGTCTTAGAGCCGATGGGGGACAGATGCTGCATCCACTTAGGCAAGTATGATTTTGCGAAGAAAATTAAAAGTGTGTTTTTTTTTTTAAGTGGTAGTAAAGTCTTTTTTTGCACTTGTACTTACAGGTAAGCCTATAATAAGGCTTACCTGTAGGCACAGAGAATATCTCCTAAACTTGCACTGTTTAGGAGATATTCACACTGCATGCAGCCAGTGAAGTCACCGGCACATGTGCTCTGAAGGGACGGCATACCCTTGCCATCCCTTCAGGGTTCCGTGCCGAGGCCATGACATCATCATGGCTTGGCCAATCAGACGGCTGGACCACTCAAACCCAGAAAGACCGTGTTAAGGTGGAAGCCCTGTCAGCAGTGACAGAGTGCTGCTGGAGGGCTTTGTTCTAAGGTAAGTATTTCATAATGTGCTAGTGTGCGATCCATACTAGCACATTTTGCCATTGTCTTGCAGGGTTTTTATTTATTTATTTATAAAAAGGTGCAGTTTAGTACCACTTTAATGGATTTCAAGAAAAGGATTTTACATTGAGTACAAAAATCTTATTTCTCTCCTGTCCATTGAGGGGCACAGAAATTCAGATACTGTTGGGTTATAGTGTCCCCTACAGGACTTGGACATTGGCAAACAAAAAAAAAAAAAATCATAGGCTAGTCCAGAATGACCATTCCACTACGCTGCATGCGTCAGTTTTTTGCTGGTATTTTGAAAGGATGGATTTATTTGATTCAATTTTGCTGAGAAAAGTCTAACCACTGTTGCCAGACTTTTTTTTTTCCCTTCAATTTTTTCTCTGCTTTTTAAAGTATTCCTCTGTATTGACTTAGAAGCACCCTGAAGAGTCCTGGGCCCAACCTGAAAATGTGTTGGAATTCCCTTGTCAGAGGGAGTTTATTAAATGTTAGGTTATACCCACCGTGTATGAGCCGGTGAACCCATTCACAGGAAAATCACTAGACCTCAGGAGGCTATGTTTGCCTTTAAATCAGTTTTCTCTGCAGGTTCTGGCCTCTGTTGACTCTAATCTGCCAAACATGGCAGAATGGGTTAAGGCCCTTTAAAAAAAAATAAACTCCTCTCTCCACTGATCTTAAACTCCTTCCTAACAGAGGGTGTGAAATAGATGTCAGGAGCCTAGTGCTTCAGTTGTGCTGACTTGTAGGAAGCATCTAAACTTTTACCCTGTATGGGTTTAGCTGTCATACAGATGCGCAGAGCACTCTGACTGAGAGCCTGGGATGCATATGCTGCATCAAAGGAGTACCTGACTTGCTTGGTGTTTAAGTGATGGCATCTCTTCAGTCTTACTCATGACCCCATCATCAAGTATTCTGCGGGAAGCCAGAGCATAACCTACCTCAGCGTTTTAAGACATTCAAAGAAAGGTTGGTGGGGTCCCGGCCTTCTTTTCTTCTGCTTCTGCAGGGAGTTCATCAAGGCCTTGTCAACCTATATCAGTCCATAAGGGGGGTGTGGGGGGGTTTTGAAAGAAACTGACCAAATCCTCAACATGAGGGTGTGTCTTCACCTTTCTAAGGAAGGGGGTGGTTGCTAGTTCTTGTAGATCTCTGGATTGTCTGTTTTTAGGGAAGACAATTGAGTGCCCCTTTAGGCTTTGACTGATCCTTCTGTCTCGGGTACTTTCTTTAGCTACTTACCCTCTTTGTCCTCTGTGCAGAAATTAACAAACCTCCCACTCTTTTGGGGTCTCCTCTACCTGTAATTTTGTACCTCTAGTCCTGGTGTCTGTTTGACCCTTGGAGTTTTGACCTTGCCTAGCCACCTCCCTCTTTCCTTTGGAGATCATCACCTCTCAGGACATGAAAAGTCATCAGTGGTACCTGATACCCTGCGGAGTCTTTCCTCTCAGGGACCCACTGATCTGCCCAGTCTACCAGAGCCAACTTCAGTTTTCCTCTGCCCTAACAGGATTATGCAACCTCAGGCTCCCCTCTGCACTCCTGGTACCTTCCAGACTGAGGTTCCTTAGTGTGTAAGGTACCAGGTAACTTAGTAGATGTTTGCTTAAGATCTTTTTCTTGGCATTTTCCTAATGGGATACTCGGGTGACCTTCCATGAAAAGAACAGTCTAAGTGGGCTTGGACGGACAATCCTCTGAAGGTCTACATACCTGCAATATCTGGGTGGGATTTGCTTCATCAGCTTTGGGCATTGCAAGTTGTGGTTGAGCAGCTTGAAACTGCAGTGGGGGGGGGGTCCATGGAAGGGTTACCCTGAGTTCCCTTATCTTCTGTGAAGGAGTTACCTGGCTCTCCTCTCTTCCAGGTGCATCGGATTTTATGGAGCACCTCTCTGTCCTCTTCATCCACCCCATTACTTTATGGCTGTAGGTTTAGTTCCTGAGCATTCTAGTGTCTGACCGTAAGGATCAGATAGTCTCATGCTGATGAAGGCTTGGCAGGTCTTTCCCTAGACTTGCGGGTGGCCAGAGAACCAGATGTTGGAGGCCTAGACTTGCTTACTCCAGAAGTAAATTAATGTGCAATATCCCGTCTATTCCAGTGGAGTCTGGCAGTCCAAAAGCCATGCTGAGAACAGGCCAGGCTGGATAGCTGAAATCGAAGAGACCGCTCTAGCAGCAATGTATTAAGTCTTGTTTGAAGAAAAAAAAATGCTAGCAATGCCATAGGTTAGTCTTTTAACATGAGAGCTGAACAAAAGATGTCCATCCTCCTAGAACACTAGCAAACACTCATCTGGTAGTGGATAGGATTATCTCGGCCTGGTCTATAATTTTTTTGCCGGTGTCCAATTCTCCTGTAGGCGGCTTTAAAACCTGACGGTGAAAGACTTTGTGTCCTCAATGGATGAGAAAGAAGATACAATTACAAGGAAAACATTGGTTTGTCAAAATGTTTGAACAATTACTCTACTTTTAAAGTGGACCTGTTAGTAACTTTTTACCGGTCAGTGTGAATAAATTCTAACATCGTCACATGCAGAAACAAAAACTCAACTTTTGTTATCACAGAGCAGCAGCCCCTGGGCTTCAATTGAGTGACTTGAGCGTATCTATAGTCAAAATATAAAATCATATATTTATTTGCACATTGTATTTCAATTTAGATCTAGCCTACTCATACTAATTTTGAAGTTTTTGTAAACTTTGTGAAGGACCCCACACACATTTACTTCCTTGAATTCTGTGACATATATTCTATTTGCTGTGAGTAGGCCCTGCTGTGTCACACATTTCACAGAGCCTGCTATTGAGCTGAGAGGAAAAGTCAGTACAAGAATTACTGCTTGCAGGCAGCAAGGTACCATGGGATATGTAGTCCTTAGAAATAGAAAGGAAGCAGAGACAAAGCATGCAGGAAGTCCAATAAGTTGCGAAAAGGCATTGCGAGTAGACTGGTAGCACTAACAACATGAAAGGAGATTTTTTTTGCAAGTAAGCTTATAAAGGATTGGCAAAATAATTGTATTTATATTACAATGATGATGTTATAAAATGAAAGCGTATGCTGTGACTATAGCTACAGTCCTTTTAACCAAGGCCTGAGAAGAAAATCCTGGGATTATATTGTCTGCAGGTAGAAGGAAGCATATACTCAGTTTTCTCTCTCCCAGTGATCAATCACTGGAGCTGTACATTATAACTCCAGAGAAAGCATGCTGATATCTGTAAGCCAGCCAACAACATACAGGCAACAGTATTTATCTGATAGTGCCATCCATCACTCAGCTTCTCAAGACAGGGAATAGATGTTGACATTGGATGATGCCTGCACTTAAGATGATGCAGCCTCTTTGGGAGAGGGGAGGAAATAGGCATTCTTAGACCCCATACACACTATTAGATTTTCTGCAGATTTTTGTCTTCAGATTTACCAAAACCATATAATATGAGGTCAAACGCTAAGTGTTTCAATTGTAGTGCAGGCCCTTGCACTATATGGTTGTGTAAATCTGAAGTCAAAAATCTGCAAAAAATCTAATGGTGTGTATGGGGCCTTAGTGTTGTGAACTCTGTGAGAGGTGATCATTATCTGCAAGGGTACACTTGTCATGATTATCTACCCTTAAATATACTAACTATATCATTTAAAAGCTAGGTTATCTCTAAGTATATTCTGGTGCCCTATTTTATAAATGTTTAGTGTTACCTGGCCAGTATAGGACCAGTGCCGAGTTTACATCCCCCTTGTTCTCTAGGCGTTACCACACATAACCCCCACCCCAGACTGCTGTATGTCCTCTGTGGAACAATTGACCTCTCTAGATTACTTTATCCCCTTCCCGCCAACCGTACGCAGATATGCGTACTCGGCTTTCCGGGGTTATACCGGGATGATGCCTGCAGCTGCAGGCATCATCCCGGTACCGTTGTTTCGAGCGGCGATCGGCTATCCGTATATAACAACCGATGCGGCTAAAAGCCGCTCGGCTGTTATACCGGAGGAGCGGGAGGGGACATCCCCCCCTCCCGCCTCTCTTACTGGGCCTCCCGTGCGATCGGGAGGCCCGGTGTCCAATCGGGTGCCTCCGGCGGCTGTGGGCGGGCTGGAACGAAGCTGTGGGCGGCTTCGTTCCAGCCTTCTCAATGTAAACGCGGAAGCGACGTCATGACGTCACTTCCCGTTTACTCGGCTTCCAATGGCGCCGAATTTAAAAAAATACACAGTATTCAGAATCGCCGTTTTCGGCGATCTGAATACTTTGAAGTGTAAAGGAGGGATGGGGGGTCTTTTAGACCCCCCATCCCTCCACAAAGAGTACCTGTCACCACCTATTACTGTCACAAGGGATGTTTACATTCCTTGTGACAGCAATAAAAGTAAAACATTTTTTTTTAAAACACAATTTATAAGTATAAAAATAAATAAAATAAATTAAAAAAAATACAAATTTTTTTTAAAGCGCCCCCGTCCCCGCGAGCTCGGGCAGCAACGAAAACGCATACGGAAGTTGCGCACGCATATGTAAACGGTGTTCAAATCACACATGTGAGGTATTGCCGCGACCATCAGAGCGAGAGCAATAATTCTAGCCCTAGACCTCCTCTGTAACTCTAACCTGGTAACCGTAAAAAAAATTTAAAGCGTCGCCTATGGAAATTCATAGTTACCATAGTTTGTCGCCATTACACGAGTGCGTGCAATTATAAAGCTTGACATGTTTTGTATCTATTTACTTGGCGTAACATCATCTTTCACATTATACAAAAAAATTGGGGTAACTTTACTGTTTGGATTTTTTAAAATTCATGGAAGTGTCCCTTTTCCAAAAATTTGCGTTTAAAACACCGCTGCACAAATACCGTGTGATATAAAATATTGCAACAATCTCCATTTTATTCTCTAGATTCTCTGCTAAAAAATATATATAATATTTGGGGGTTCTAAGTCATTTTCTAGCAAAAAATATGGATTTTAACTTGTAAACACCAAATTTCAAAAATAGGCTTAGTCATGACAGGGTTAAATACTCTGTGTAACGTCTGATTATGGTAGGTGGTCACGGGTTACATAGCAGAGGTACAGAAATCTTGGGAAGGCGGCCCCATGTTACACAGCAGATATACAGTGCCTTGCAAAAGTATCCACCCCCTTGGCATTTTTCGTGTTTTGTTGCCTCACAACCTGGAATTAACATGGATTGTTTGAGGATTTGCATCATTTAATTTATGGAACATGCCCACAACTTTGAAGATGTTGTTTTTTTATTTTTTATTGTGAAGCAAACAACAAATAGGACAAAATAACAGAAAAAGTCAATGTGCATAACTATTCACCCCCCTAAAGACAATACTTTGTAGAGCTACCTTTTGCGGCTATCTGAGCTCCAAGTCGCTTTGGATACGTCTCTATGAGCTTGCCACATCTTACCACTCTTATTTATGTGCATTCCTCCTTGCAAAACTGCTCCAGCTCCTTCAAGTTGGATGGTTTGCGCATGTGAACAGCAATCTTTAAGTCTGACCACAGATTTTCTATTGGATTGTGGTCTGGGCTTTGACTAGGCCATTCCAACACATTTAAAGGTTTCCCCTTAAACCACTTAAGTGTTGCTTTAGCAGTGTGTTTGGGGTCATTGTCCTGCTGGAAGGTGAACCTCTATCCTAGCCTCAAATCACACAGGGTGGTACAGGTTTTGCTCAAGAATATCCCTGTATTTAGCACCATCCATCTTTCCCTCAACCCTGACCAGTTTCCCAGTCCTGACTGCTGAAAAACATCCCCACAGCATGATGCTGCCACCACCATGTTTCAGTGTGGGGATGGTGTTCTTTGGGTGATGTGTTGGGTTGGGTTTGCGCCAGACACAGCGTTTTCTTTGATGGCCAAAAAAGTTCAATTTTAGTCTCATCAGACCAGAGCACCTTCCTCCATACATTTTGGAAGTCTCCCACATACCTTTTGGAAACTCAAAACGTGCCATTTTGTTTTTTTGCTGAAAGTAATTGCTTTCTTCTGGCCACTCTGCCATAAAGCCCAACTCTATGTAGCGTACGGCTTATTGTGGTCCTATGTACAGATACTCCAGTCTCTTATGTGGAACTCTGCAGCTCCTCCAGGGTTACCTTAGGTCTCTGTGCTCCTCTCTGATTAATGCCCTCCTTGCCCAGTCCGTGAGTTCTGGTGTGCGGCCGTCTCTTGGCAGGTTTGCTGTTGTGCCATGTTCTTTCCATTTGGTTATGATAGATTTGATGGTGCCCCTAGGGATCATCAAAGGTTTGGATATTTTTTTATAACCTAACCCTGACTTGTACTTCTCAGCAACATTGTCCCTTACTTGTTTGGAGAGTTCCTTGGTCTTCAAGGCAGTGTTTGGTTAGTGGTGCCTCTTGCTTAAGTGTTGCAGCCTCTGGGGCCTTTCAAAAAGGTGTGTTTATGTAATGACAGATCATGTGACACTTAGATTGCACACAGGTGGACATCATTTCACTAATTATGTGACTTTTGAAGGTAATTGGTTGCACCAGAGCTTTTTATGGGCTTCATAACAAAGGCGGTAAATACATACGCACATGCCGATTATCGCTTTTTTATTTCTGAAAAATAGTTCTATGCATATATTTTTCTAATTTTATTTCACCAACTTAGACTATTGTGTTCTGATCCATCACATAATTCAGATTAAAAAAAACATGGAACTAAAGGCTGTAATGTAACAAAATGGGTAAAAAGCCAAGGGGGGTGAATACTTTTGCAAGGCACTGTACAACAATTTTGGGGAGGGTGTCACATATTACACCATGGAAGTACATAAGTCTGGGGGAGGGATACAGGAAGGGGGGGGGGGGGGGGGCAATTCTGTCATGGATCTTCATCATCTAGGTCGTCACTTTCGTCTGTCATTTCCTCATTTTTGATTCCCTTCTGCTGAACAAACTCTTCAGTCAGTCCAGCCTGTCGAAGCGTGTGAGTGAATTTACGCTCTGCTTCTTTAACCGCAGATCCCTGGAGACAGAAAGCATACTGGCAGGTCATACTGATAGGGGATATATAAAGGATGAAAGTGATTGTCCCACATCACATTGTCCTGGACTAAACCTCTCCCATTTACCTTAGAGACTTGTTCAAATAGGAACGCTCTCCTTCTCACCCGGCTCTTCATCTCCTCCAGCTCCTTCTCATATTCCTGACTTCTCTTCCGATCAGATGCTCTACAGAGACAGGAAAGACATCTCTATTATAATCGATACTCTGGACTGATCATTACAAGGTAAAGTTTGTAGTTTTTGGGCTCAGTATAACAATGTTTTGTTGGTATTAGTCAAATATGGACTCATCATTAAGGCTGGGTTCACACTATCTTCGCATGTGGCTAACAGCAGGGGTCCGGTGTGTCCCCTTTCACCGTCTCAGGTCAGATTTCAGACAGAATTTTTGGCTGAATTCGGAGCTGTAACTGACCAAAAGACACACAGGGCTCCTTTGCAAATTCGCACCAGAACCGCAGCGGAGATATGTGAACCGACTCCATAGAGAGCCGGTCAAAATCTCCTGCTATTGCGAATTAGATGCGGAAAACCCGCATCCAATTCGCAATAGTGTGAACTCAGCCTAAAAGTTGGAGTTTGTAGTGTTCAGGTATGGAATCATCACTACAAGGAAGGGTTGAAGGTATTTAGGTCTTGACTCATTATTACAAGTTGGAGTTGGTAGTGTTCAGTCATGGACTCATCATTGCAAGGTGGGGTTAGTTGTGTTCAGGTATGGACTCATAACAAAATGGAGTTGGTAGTGACCCGGTATGAAATCGCTACAAGGAAGGGTTGATGGTATTCAGGTTTGGACTCATCATTACAAGGTAAGGTGGGGTTGGTGGTGTTCAGCTCAGACTCATTACAAGATAGAGTTGGTAATGTTTAGGTGTGGAATCACCTATTTATTATTTTAAATTACTCTGTGGGGTTGATTTACTAAAACTGGAGAGTGCAAGATCTGGTGCAGCTCTGTATAGAAACCAATCGGCTTCCATTTTTTTTCTTGTTGTTTGTCAAAGCCTAAAGTGATTGTAAAGTCTGTTCCTTTTCTATTAAAATAACAAACATGTCATACTTACCTGCTCTGTTGCAGTGGTTTTGCACAGAGCAGCCCAAATCCTCCTCTTCTCTGGTCCCTGGCTGGAGGTCCTGGCCCCTCCCTCCTACCAAGTGCCCCCACAGCAAGCAGCTTGCTATGGGGGCACCTGAGCCGAGCTGCAGCTCCGTGTATCCATTCAAACACCTCTATCTCCTTATTGGCTAACTGAGTTTGATTGACAGCGGGGGGAGCTAATGGCGCCGCCGCTGTGTGTCAGCCAATCAGGAGGGAGAGTATGGGACGGCCGAAGCATTCTTGGACATCTCTGGATAGAGAGGGGGCTCAGGTAAGTATGAGGGGGGCTGCTGCACACAGAAGGCTTTTTATCTTAATGCATAGAATGCATCTAGATAAAGAACCTTCTGCCATTACAACCACTTTTTAAGGCCCCTTTCACACTGGGGCGGTGGGGGCGTCGGCTTTAAAACGCCTCTATTTTTAGCGGCGCTTTACCGTCATTTTAGCGGCGGTATTCGGCCTCTAGCGGGGTGGTTTTAACCCCCTGCTAGCGGCCGAAAAAGGGTCAAAACTGCTCGCAAAGCGGCGCTATGCCAGCGGTATAGCCGCGCTGCCCCATTGATTGCAGTGGGCAGGAGCGGTGTATACACCGCTCCAAAGATGCTGTTTGCAGGAGTTTTTTTTCTCTCCTGCCAGCGCACCGCTCCAGTGTGAGAGCCCTCGGGGCTTTCACACTGGAGACATAGCACCGGCAGTTTTAGGTTGGTTTGCAGGCGCTATTTTTAGCGCAATAGCGCCTGCAAACCGCCCCAGTGTGAAAGGGGCCTTATTGCACAAGCTGAAGTTAGAAGCTGATTGGCTCCCATGCACAGCTGCACCAGATTTTGCACTCTCCAGTTTTAGTAAATGAACCTCTCAGTGTGCCATATTCTCTTTCCTCCAGTCAGGCCTAAGGCCTGATTCACACTGGTACAGGTTGCAGTTTGCATATTGCAGGTGCATTTTGCGTTTTTTCAATACACATCTTTAAACCATTGAATTCTATGGAACCAAAAAAACAGAAAAAAAAAAAACCCTGACCCTTGCCATAAAATGCACAGATGTGAACTACATCCATAGGAAACCATGTTATATGGACTGTAGTGTGTTTCTGCAAAACTGTAAATGCACTAAAAAATGCCTAGGTGTGAACCAGGCCTTAACCGCACCACAACTTTCACTCTCATTCTGCTAGTCAAAAGTTTGTAGAATTCACCTCCGTAACATCTCTAAAATTCGCCCCTTTTTAACAAATGAAACCACCAAGCTCCTCATTCACTCCCTTGTTATCTCTCGCCTTGACTATTGCAACTCCCTTCTCATTGGCCTGCCTCTCCATAGGCTCCTCCCCTCTTCAGTCTATCATGAATGCTGCTGCCAGACTTATCCACCTTACCAACCGCTCAGTGTCTGCCACCCTCTCCTCCAATCCCTACACTGGCTCCCAATCACCCAGAGAATTAAATTCAAAATACTAACCACAACATACAAAGCCATTCACAACTCTGCCCCGAGCTACATCACTAATCTTGTCTCCAAATATCACCCAAATCCTCCTTTGCGCTCTTCTCAAGACCTCCTACTCTGAAGCTGTCTCGTCTCCTCCTCCCATGCTCGTCTCCAGGATTTCTCCAGAGTCTCTCCCATCCTCTGGAACTCGCTACCTCCACCCGTCCGGCTATCCCCTACTCTTGCTACCTTCAGGCGATCCCTGAAAACTCATCTCTTCAGGGAAGCCTATCACGTCTCCAACTAATCTCCTACCACTTCCACCAGCTCATTCCCCACAGTTACAACCTTTTGTACCACCTGCCCCACCCTATTAGATTGTAAGCTCTTCTGAGCAGGGCCCTCTTAATCCTCCTGTATTTTATTGTATTATAACTGTATTGTCTCCCTTTTATATTGTAAAGCGCTGCATAAACTGTTGGCGCCATATAAATCCTGTATTATAATAATAATTTAACCATTTGCTGGCCTATCTACTGCACAATGACATCAAATGAGCTGAATGCTATACAAATTGGAACTTACTGGTTCTCTCTCAGCTTCTGTATGTTAGTGTCTGCCAATGGTTTATGTGGATCCATAGCTTTGGCACGGTGGGAGATGGAGCGCTGCATGCCCAGAGATCTTTGTCTGTGTTTCTGCAGCCACTTTTCCTGCTCTGCACCCTTGTGCTCTCTGTCTTGTAGTGAAGATCTGCAATAGATTTCTAGATATATAAGCACAATATTCATCAGAGAATCAGTTCCTGCCTCTTATAATAACAGTCAATGGCATTCCCATTTCTACAGCTCTGACATAGAAATTTCACAGTTAGATGATGAGTGGGGGTTACAGATGGAGCAGAATGAGGAAATGACTTTCCCACTCCCACCCTGGGATACCTGATAGAGGCTTCCCTCCTCTTGGTGCTCTCTGTTATGTACACTGGCAGGGTGTTGGGTGACAAACTGGACAGATGACGGGAGGGTGTGACAGGGTGTCGGTCTTCATCCTGCAGATACAGAGAAAAAAGGTAACATGCCATGTGATTTAGAAGCACCCCATCTTACTCTTATACAAAAAATTGGTTTAAAATGTGTGTAATGTTAACCAGCTCTGCACCCAAGCCAAATGTTCCCACTCTGCCTTGAACGCTAGGGGCAGGTGACAAACTGAGCCATCTGTGTTAGAAAGTGGTTAGCACTTCCGCATAGCAGAACCCAACCACGGCACTACCTGCCTGGAGTTTGCATGTTCTTCCTGTGCCTGTGTGGGTTTCCTCCGGGTACTCCTACTTCCTCCCACACTCTAAAGACATGCTGGTAGGTTAATTGGCTCCTGTCTAAATTGGCCCTAGTATGTATACACTATATTGTCAAAAATATTGGGATGCCTGCCTTTACACGCACATTAATTTTTTGGTCCAAATGGTGTGGGGTTGCTTTTCAGGGGTTGGGCTTGGCCCCTTAGTGCCAGTGAAGGGAATCCTTAAGGTGTCAGCATACCAAGACATTTTGGACAATTTCATGCTCCCAACTTTGTGGGAACCGTTTGGGGATGGCCGCTTTCTGTTCCAACATGACTGCACACCAGTGCACAAAGCAAGGTCCATAAAGACAGGGATAAACGAGTTTGAGGTGGAGGAACTGGACTGGCCTGCACCTCATCTCGATAGAACACATTTGGGATAATTTAGAGCAGAGACTGTGAGCCAGGCCTTCTCATCCAACTTCAGTGCCTAACCTCACAAATGCGCTTCTGGAAGAATGGTCAAACTTTCCCATAGACACACTCCTAAACCTTGTGGACAGCCTTCCCAGAAGAGTTGAAGCTGTTATAGCTGCAAAGGGTGGGCCAACTCCATATTGAACCCTACGGACTAAGACTGGGATGTCATTAAGTTCATGTGCGTGTAAAGACAGGTGTCCCAATACTTTTGGTAATATAGTGTATGTATGAATGTGAGTTAAGGACCTTAGATTGTAAGCTCCTTGAGGGCAGGGACTGATGTAATCGTACAATATATACAGTATCTCACAAAAGTGAGTACAATCCTAAGTAAAAATGTCCAAATTGGGCCCAAAGTGTGAATATTTTGTGTGGCCGCCATTATTTTCCAGCACTGCCTTAACCCTCTGGGGCATGGAGTTCACCAGAGCTTCACAGGTTGCCACTGGAGTCCTCTTCCCCTCCTCCATGATGACATCACAGAGCTGGTGGATGTTAGAGACCTTGCGCTCCTCCACCTTCCGTTTGAGGATGTCCCACAGATGCTCAATAGGGTTTAGGTCTGGAGACATGCTTGGCCAGTCCATCACCTTTACCCTCAGCTGCTTTAGCAAGGCAGTGGTCATCTTGGAGGTGTGTTTGGGCAGAGCCCTGCACGGCCGCGCTGATTTCAAAAAGCGACAGCTAGTATGGGGAACTTCTCCCCAGTACTGCTGTCACAGGGAGTGCGGGGATCGAGCAGTGCCTGCAGCATTGGGAACATATTACACGTTCCACCCTGAAATCAGGTGGAACATATAACATGTTCCCAAAGGTGAACTTATCTTTTAAGAAACCAGCTCTGGTCACTTTACCCCTGGACACTAGGATGTAAAAGGACAAGCTGTGGTCACCTTAGATCCAGAGCAGGCTGTACAGAAGCTGACTGTGGTCACAGGACAATCAGGACAGTAGGCTGTAGAGGCCCTGGATGCGGTCTCACCTGTTCACTCTCGGAGTGGCTTGGTTTCTTTCTGTGTCGCTGACGGGATGTGCGTAAATTGAAGGGTTTCGTCTGTGTAGGTTCTCTGACTTCTTGCCTAGAGAGAGAGAGTTTCTGAAAGTTTCTGTAAAGCGCGTGGAAGTCTGGGACGGCCGGGTTTGTGCGCGGCTGGAAACTGAGACTCTGTTGCAGAAAAGCGAGGTGCTGCTTTTTGCATTTCAGGGATGTTCTGGAATTGGGGTCTCTGATGTGACGAGTTAGCGTTACCGGAGCAGTAGAACTCTGCAGCAAATCCTTTGCTCTTAACTGACTATTAATCTTTCTTAGAAGTTCTGCTTCTGCGGTAGAAACCAGATATATTTACATTCAGAGGTCTGCAATGTCATTATTATTACTATAACACTATAGTTACATAGTAGGTGAGGTTGAAAAAAAGACACAAGTCCATCAAGTCCAACCTTTGTGTGTGATTATATGTCAGTATTACATTGTATATCCCTGTATGTTGTGGTCGTTCAACACTATGGGGTTGATTTACTAAAGGCAAATCCACTTTGCACTACAAGTGCACTTGGAGGTGCAGTCGCTTCAGATCTGAGGGGAAGATCTGAAATGAGGGGAAGCTCTGCTGATTTTATCATCCAATCAAGTGCAAGCAAAAATGCTGTTTTTTTATTTTCCTTGCATGTCCCCCTCAGATCTACAGCGACTGCACTTCCAAGTGCACTTGTAGCGCAAAGTGGATTTCCCTTTACTAAATAACCCCCTATATCTTTACACATCCCATACACCCAGGGGCGGACTGACCATTGAGCCACTCGGGCACTGCCCGAGGGCCCTGGGCCACTAGGGGGCCCCATCAAGGTTGCCAGCCTCAGTAAAACCAGGGACAGTATGTATAAATCTGTGTTTTTTGTTACATCTGTCTGTGTATACTGTGTGTACATCTATGTGTATACTGTGTGATTGTATACTGTGTGTGTGTATACTGTGTGGCCCCATAATCTCTGATTGCCTGGGGGCCCCATAATCTCCTAGTGCCCGGGGGCCCCATGAGTTATCAGTCCGTCCATGCATACACCAGACTCCCTCTATAGAGCCCAATACCCCAGAGTATAACATGCTATTCCTTCTACACCCAAGATCCTATACACCAGCTTGTCAAAGGTTTTAAAAAAATCTTTTTGTACTAATAAAATGTAACTTTTTCTTACATATGGAATCGTGGTAGTGTGAAAGTCCTAAAATAGTTTTTAGTTAGGGTTGGTCTATTCTGATATTCTTCTATCCAATACAGTGGGGGTTATTTACTAAAGGCAAATCCACTTTGCACTGCAAGCGCACTTGAAAGTGCAGTCGCTGTAGATCTGAGGGGGACATGCAAGGAGAATAAAAAAAACAGCATTTTAGCTTGCACATGATTGGATGTTAACCGGTTCCCGACCGGCGCATGCCGATGTACGTCGGCAGAATGGCACGGCTGGGCAAATGGGCGTACCTGTACGTCCATTTGAATTCCCCGCCGTGTCATTGCGTGCGCGCCGGCCGGGAGCTCCGTGAGTCGGGTCGCGGGTCCCGCGGACTCGATCGCCGCGGGGATACCCGCGATCGCCTCACGGAGAGGACGAACGGGGAGATGCTGATGTAAACAGCATCTCCCCGTTCTGCCTAGTAACAAGTGTCACTGATCTCTGCTCCCTGTCATCGGAGCAGAGATCAGTGACGTCACACATACAGCCCATCCCCCTACAGTTAGTAATCACTCCCCTAGGACACACTTAACCCCTCCCCGCCCCCTAGTGGTTAACCCCTTCACTGCCAGTGTCATTTACACAGTAATCAGTGCATTTTTAATAGCACTGATCGCTGTATAAATGACAATGGTCCCAAAAATGTGTCAAAAATGTCCGACATAACGTCGCAGTCACAATAAAAATCGCTGATCGCCGCCATTACTAGTAAAAAAAAAATTATTATTAAAAATGCCATAAAACTATCCCCTATTTAGTAAACGCTATAACTTTTGCGCAAACCAATCAATAAACGCTTATTGCGATTTTTTTTTTTTTTTTACCAAAAATATGTAGAAGAATACGATCGGCCTAAACTGAGGAAAAAAATTTTTTTTTATATATTTTTGGGAAATATTTATTATAGCAAAATGTAAAAAATAATGCGTTTTTTTCAAAATTGTCGCTCTTATTTTGTTTATAGCGCAAAAAATAAAAATCGCAGAGGCGATTAAATACCACCAAAAGAAAGCTCTATTTGTGGGAAAAAAAGGACATCAATTTTGTTTGGGAGCTACGTCGCACGACCACGCAATTGTCAGTTAAATAGACGCAGTGCCGAATCGCAAAAAACGCTCTGGTCAGGAAGGGGGTAAAATCTTCCGGGGCTGAAGCGGTTAAAATCAGCAGGGCTTTCCCTCATTTTAGATCTTCCCCTCAGATCTACAGCGACTGCACTTCCAAGTGCACTTTCAGTGCAAAGTGGATTTTGCCTTTAGTAAATGAACCCCCGTATCCTTCATAGAGCTCAAAAATCCCAGGGTATAATAGCCTTATGCCCCGTACACACGAGCGGAATTTCTGTCGGAAAAATCTTGGATGATTTTTCCGAGGGAATTCCGCTCAAGCTTGTCTTGCATACACGCGGTCACACAAAAGTTCTCTGAACTTTCGACCGTCAAGAACGCGGTGACACACAACACTACGACGAGCTGAGAAAATGAAGTTCAATGCTTCCGAGCATGCGTCAAATTTGTTTCCGAGCATGCGTAGGAATTTTGCACGTCGGAATTGGTACAGATGATTGGAATTTCCGACCGAAAAATAGAGAACCTGCTCTCAATCTTTTGCTGGCGATAATTCCGCCAGCAAAAGTCCGATGGATCATACACACGGTCGGAGTTTCCGACCAAAAGCTCACATTTTTGCTGGCGGAATTTCTGATCGTGTGTACGGGGCATAAGGCTGGGCTTACACCTGTAGAATTGAATTTAAAAGATGTTGTTTTCAGAACATTTATTCAGTTGCCCTAAGCTGGATACACACTATACAATTTTCTGTAGATTTTTTCCTTCAGATTTACCAAAACCATATAATATGAGGTCAAACCTTAAGAGTTTCAATTTGTAGGCAATCAGGCAGGCCCTTGCACTACGTGGTTTTGGTAAATCTAAATCAGACAACAAAAGTTGTATAGTGTGTATCGGGTCTAAAGCCCCATACACACGATCGGACTTTCCGACAACAAAACCGTAGATTTTTGTCCGAAGGATGTTGGCCCCAATTTGTCTTGCATACACACGGTCACACAAATGTTGGCCCAAAATTTCCGAACGTGGTGACGTGCAAGACGTGCGACGAGCCGAGAAAAAGGAAGTTCAATAGCCAGTGTGGCTCCTTCTGCGTGATTCCGAGCATGCGTGAGCTTTTGTGCGATGGACTTGTGTAAACGCGATCGGACTTTCCGACAACAAGTTTTGTTGGCGGAAAATTTGAGAACCTGCTCTCAAACATTTGTGGGCGGAAATTCCGACAGCAAATGTTCGATAGAGCCTACACACGGTCGGACTTTCTGACAACAAGCTCACATCGAACATTCCCCGTCGGAAAATCCGACCGTGTGTACGCAGCATTAGAGTTAAAGGGGGACTATTCAACAATCTGTTATGACCAGAACAAGCAAAAAAAAAAAAAATCAAAGGACAAGGATAGAAACTTTTTGTCAAATGTAATCCAAACAAATACATTTTTAATGGTCAAATTCACTCCCGGCTGAGAAAAATCGTCACTAGTCTTATGCTTCTACAAGTTAATCTGGAAGTAGAAAGTTTGTTCTATGAAAACTGACACATTAACATGGTAGTCGAAAAAGAAGTAATTTTAAATGAGTCCAATCTATGAAGGGACCATTGAATGGTCAGACGAGCAATTTTTATACTTTCTCATCTGAATGAAATTCTACAGATATAAGGTCCGCTTAACTCAATACTCCTCAGATCTAATACACTAGCCCCTATAGAGCTCAATACCCCAGGGTATAATACAGGGGCGTAACTAGAAATAGCAGGGCCCCATAGCAAAATGTTGTATGGGGTCCCCCTGCAAACAGCCCCCCCCCCCCCACAGCTGCCCTAGTGTCAATGCAGCGTGACCTGTGCCCAATACAGCGTGAACTGTGCCCAATACAGCGTGACCTGTGCCCAATACAGCGTGACCTGTGCCCCATACAGCCTGGTCTGCCTGTGCCCCATACAGCCCCACCTATGCAGAGGAAGAGGCAAGCCACCCGGATCAGCAGAGAGCGGGATTGCCCGCTGTAATAGCTTTCATTTGAATTTCCTGTCTTCCCGGGGCTCATCGTCACATGGCCCGACGCCTTTGATGACATCACATGTCCCGCATTGGATCGGCGTTCTGTCTATCAAAGGCACCGGGCCAAAAGGTGGAGCTATGTGACGTGAGCCCCGGGAACACTGGAAGTTCTAATGAAAGCTCTTACATCGGGCAATTCAGCTCTCTGCTGATACGGACAGCTCGCCTCTTCCTTTCCTCTCTCTTCCGCTGGCTGGGAGACTGTGCCAGCGGTGCTCTCATCCTCACTGGGCCCCACTCGGCTGCGGGCCCCATAGCGCCCGCATGGGTCACTATGGTGGTAGCTACGTCCCTGGTATAATACCCTTCCCCCTCTACTCCTCAAATCTTATCCAATACTCCGGGGTGTAATACCTTGGCCCTCTACTCCCCAATTACATTAAGGAAAACCCTGGGTATAATACCCAACCTCTCTACTCAATATATCCTACAGAGTAGCAGCCTCTACAGAACCCAATATCCTTACTTTTTATACTCTGCCCCCCACTGCTCTATGGACCCTCTATGTTAGCATACTATATACCATTGAATGGTCACATCTGAACACATTTCTACATGTATCAGGCCAACTTCTACTCCTCAGATCGAATACAATAGCCTCTATAGAACACAATACCCCAGGGTATAACACCTCATCCCCCTACTCCCCAGATCTAATACAACAGCCTCTATAGAGCCCAATACCCCAGGGTATCATACCCTGTCCCTCCACTCCCCTGATCTAATAAACTAGCCTCTGTAGAACCCAATATCCCAGGGTAAAATACCCTGTCCCTCTTCTTCCAGATCTAATACACTAGTCTCTATAGAACCCAAACCCCAGGGTATCATACACTGCCCCTCTACTCCCAGATCTAATACAATAGCCTCTATAGAGCCCAATACCCCAGGGTAAAATACCCTGTCCCTCTACTTCCAGATCTAATACACTAGTCTCTATAGAACCCAATACCCCAGGGTATCATACACTGCCCCTCTACTCCCAGATCTAATACAATAGCCTCTATAGAACCCAATACCCCAGGGTATAATACCCTGTCCCTCTACTCCCCAGATCTAATTAAATAGCTTCTATAGAACCCAATACCCCAAGGTATAATACCTCACCCCTCTACTCCACAAATCCATTAGCCTCTATTAAGGACAAAGCCCCTGGGTATAATACCCCAGAGTAGCCTCTACAAAGACCAATATCCTTGGATTTAATACTCTGCCCCCACTACTCTATGGACCCTCTATGTTAGCACACTACATTCATGGGTAACCACTACAGCAGACTGGATAGTGCAGAAGGAACATTACCTCTAAGACGATCACTGACTGTTGGGTCCAGCACAGATTTGGGAATGGGTTTGATGACACTCTGGGTTTTTTGGGCCGGGGCTGTCACTGGACGCTCACATGACTTTTTCCTCTCTTCTACTAGGAAGTGAAATGGTTTCTGCATGGCCATCAGCTGCTCTTTTCTTCTCTGTATGTCAGACTTTCTGCGTTCATCTTGTTGCTCCATGATGTCATTGTAGAGGGGAAGGAGGACTTCGGCTGGAATGGGCTGGGCCCGGAACTTCTTATAGCATTCAATATCCTCCTCCTTCATGTCATCCTCAGGGTCAGCCCAGTCCTGGGCTCTCACCTTCTCTCCCCTTTCTGCTTCCCGCAAACTCATCTGAAATGGTTTGGGCACCGTGATGGTGAATGCGCTGCGGCTTCTCCTGGGCTTCGGCCTCGTGTTGGCAGCCGGGCTGGAAGAGAAATCAACAGCTTTATAAACCAAGTGGAGCCAAACACAAGTCCTGGTCTTTGTCACGCAGATCATGTCAAAGGAAACAGAACCTGTAGACATGCAATCGCTTACCTCTGTAGGCCCATGTCCTGATCCCTGAGTGGGGTGGTAGAAAAGTACCTGCTGAGATCTCCATCATCCACTCCATCATCCAGACCAGCCTGGGACCGATATAGACTGGCCAGTTCCTGCAGGTAGAGCCTGTTTCTGTTTTTCAAAGAATGCAGAGTATCCAAGAACTGCCGGTCCTCCTCATCAGGGTGTCCACTTCTTTCAAAATCATCATCACCAGCCATGTCCTACAAGAGGGGTACATACATTATATGGGTGCAGATATTGAGGGATATATACATATGGTAGGTGGTTGTAAAGAACGGTCTAAACAGTAGATGGGGTAGACATGGTAGGTGGTGGTAAAGAACGGTCTAAACAGTAGATGGGGTAGACATGGTAGGTGGTGGTAAAGAACGATCTAAACAGTAGATGGGGTAGACATGGTAGGTGGTGGTAAAGAACGGTCTAAACAGTAGATGGGGTAGACATGGTAGGTGGTGGTAAAGAACGATCTAAACAGTAGATGGGGTAGACATGGTAGGTGGTGGTAAAGAACGGTCTAAACAGTAGATGGGGTAGACATGGTAGGTGGTGGTAAAGAACGATCTAAACAGTAGATGGGGTAGACATGGTAGGTGGTGGTAAAGAACGGTCTAAACAGTAGATGGGGTAGACATGGTAGGTGGTGGTAAAGAACAGTCTAAACAGTAGATGGGGTAGACATGGTAGGTTTTGGTAAAGAAGGGACCATATCAGGGGTCTCAAACTGGTGGCCCTCCAGCTGTTGCAAAACTACTAAGTCCCATTATGCCTCTGCCTGTGGGAATCAACCTTGTAACTGTCAGCCTTGCAATGCCTCATGGGACTTGTAGTTTCGCAAAAGCTGGAGGGCCGCCACTTTGAGACCCCTGGCAGTAGGTGGGGGTAAATAGGGATATATATATATATATATATATATATATATATATATATATATATATACACACACACACACACACACACACACACACACACACACACACACACACACACACACACACACACACACACACACACACACACACAGCAAGTAGGAGTTATATATTGTGGGTGGGGGGAGGAGAGGTATATACAGTAGATAGGTGGGGGTAGCGGGTAGGTATGTAATGGTGCAGTGGGGCAAATAAAATATGTAGTTGGGGGTAGAAAGGGGTATTTTATACATTACATAGGTGTGAGTATAGAATATATACAGTAGGTAAGTTGGGATATATATTCATGAAAGGAAAGTCCAGATGGCTGCACACCAAACTGAGATCCAAATTATTATTATTATTATAAATGATTTATATAGCGCCAACAATTTACGCAGCGCTTCACAATGTAGAGGGGGGACAGCACAATTACAGTAGAGTTCAATACAGAAGGGAAAGGAGGGCCCGGCTCGTAGAGCTTACATTCTAAAGGGAGGGGGTGGTGGTACAAAAGGTAATAGATGTGGGGAATGATTTGATGGGGGTGGCTCGGGGACAGTTGTTAGGTGGGTGTGGGATAGGCTTCCCTGAATAAGTGAGTTTTCAGGGATCTCCTAAAGGTGGACAGTTTAGGGGCTGATCGGATATACCGGGGCAGGGAGTTCCAGAGAATGGGAGAGGTTCTGGAGAAGTCCTGAAGACGAGCATGAGAGTAGGTAAGAAGGGAGCTAGGGAGCATGAGGTCCTGGGAGGAGCGGAGGGGACGATTTGGGCGATATCTGCAGATGAGGTTGGTGATGTAAATGGGGGCGATGTTGTGGATGGCCTTGTATGTTGTGGTTAGCGTTTTGAATTTTATACGGTGGGGTAGGGGAGACAAGGGATCAAGGGAGGAACGACTTACATGTTTCACACACGAAAAGCACAATTTGTGTGCGAAACATGTAAGCCATTCCTCCCTTGCTTGTACATGTAGTGCTCCTCATGTTCTTCATGGTTTCATGTGAATAAAGGCGTTTGGATCTCAGTTTGGTGTCCAGCCATCCCGACTCTCCTTTCATTATTGCTTCGGCTGTGACTGGTTGAGCACCCTGCAGGGAGGAGGGGATCACGGTGTTGGAGCCGGCTCACCTGTGAGCAGTGTGGACCTCTTGTTTGGGGTATATATTGTAGGGCTCAATAGGTGGAAGTATAGAGGGGTATATTTGGTAGGTAAGGCTATAGAGCAGTATATACAGTAGGTAGGTGGGGGCATAGAGAGTTATATAGGTAAGTAGGTGGAGGGTATAGAGAGGCAAATGATAGGTGGGGGGTATAGAGAAATATATATGGTAGGTAGGTGGGCATAGGAGGCTGTTATAGAGAGTTAAATTTGGTAGGTGGGTGTGGGTATAGTGGGGTATATACAGTAGGTAGGTGGAGGGTATAGTGGGGTATATACAGTAGGTAGGTGGAGGGTATAGTGGGGTATATACAGTAGGTAGATGGGTGTGGGTATAGTGGGGTATATACAGTAAGTAGGTGGGTGTGGGTATAGTGGGGTATATACAGTAGGTAGGTGGGTGTGGGTATAGTGGGGTATATACAGTAGGTAGGTGGAGGGTATAGAGAGCTAAATACAATAAGACAGGTAAATATTGTAGGTAGGTGGGGGTATAGAATATAGAGAGGTAATATACGGTAGGTAGGTTAGGGGTAAAGAGAGGTAAATACAGTAGGTGGATGGGGTCTATAGAGGGGTATATACGGTTAGTAGGTAGGTAAAGGGTATAGAGCGGTAAATACGGTAGGTGGGTGGGGTTATAGAGAAGTATATATGGTCTGTAGATTGGTAGGGGGTATAGAGAGGTATAAATTGTGTGTGTGTGTGTGTGTGTGGGGGGGGGGGGATATGGAGAGGTAAATACGGTAGGTGGGGGGGATATATACGGTAGGTAGATGGGGGGATATATACGGTAGGTAGGTGGAGGTATGGCGAGGTAAATACGGTAGATAGATGGGGGAATAGAGAGGTATAACTACGGTAGGTCGCTCCTCTTCTTCTATGTTCTGCGGCGTCCGTAAGGTTATGAGTTTCCATGGTGACCAATTACCTCCTGCAACCGGGCGGAAGTCAATAGACGCCATGTTGAAATTGGGCAAGGCATAGGAAAGTGGCGCACTGACGTCATTAGGCAGCGTCTGGCTCGAATGACAGGTGATGTGCGGAGGACGCAGTGTACTGTGTAAGGCTCTTGTAGTATGTGTACTGCCACTGAGAAGTGCCGAGATATGCGATATTCTTCCCCGACACTCTCCACACATCGACACCTGATCGTGTCCACCCAACCAGAGGAGCTGACACTCTAATGTCCCCCCCCCCCCCCCCCCACAGTCACACACTATTATATAGCTCTGACATATTCCATAGTGCTGTACAGAGGATATAAATCCAGCAGCCCGGTAGTGCAGTAGAAATGTCTCCGATGCTATATGAGATGTGTGGAGGACACAGAGCCGGGCTCCGCCTTCTGTACACATTGTCAGTGTTATAGTGGAGTTCCCCTTTAATCTCATGATGTCATATTTCTCTCTCTTTGCTCTGCAGAGGTGACTCCGGTGTGAGGTGATCATGTCCTTCCCTGTGTGCCGCCTGGGCCTTCCACCACTCCTCGGCCTGCACCGATCCGTCCGCCATCGCTCCCTGAATTCCTCCTCCGCCTCCGCTCTCTATGATGTGGTGATTTCTGGTGGAGGAATGGTGGGAACCGCCATGGCCTGCGCTCTGGGTGAGGAACCTTCCTATTATATATATATATACTGTATATAGAGAGAGGAGCAAAGTTCAAAGTCACAGCTATCCGGGGTTGTTTATTGTAGCAAAATTCAAGTTTCTACAGCTATACTTTCACCCGCCCTCTTCATCCTACTGCTACCTTCCCCCCGTCACCCCCGATTCCTTCTCCCCCCACCCCCGATTCCTTCTACCCCCCCCCCGATTCCTTCTACCCCCACCCCCCCGATTCCTTCTACCCCCACCCCCGATTCCTTCTCGCCATCGCTCACTTCTCCCACTGTCTGCCCCCTCACTTTACTGCACCTCTGCACCTTGCTGCTCCCTTCCCCCTCTGCTCTGCTTTCTTCTCCCACTCGCTGCCCCCTTCTCCCGCCCTCTTCTTCTATCTCCCATCCTTTGCTCCCCTCTGCGCTCCACTGCTCCCTCCTCTCACCATCTACTCCCTTTTGCTGCATTCTTCCGCCCTCTGCTCTCCATTGCTCCCTTCCCCCGCCCTCTGCACCTTGCTGCTCCTTTCTCCCGCCCTTTGCCCCCTCTGCTCTGCTTTCTTCTCCCGCTGCTCCCTTCTCCCCATGGCTCCCTTTCTTGCCCCCTGCTCCCCTCTCCCACCCTCTGCTCCCCACTGCTCCCTTCTCCCACCATCTGCTCCCTTTTGCTGCCTTCTTCCGCTCTTTGCTCCCTTCTTTCACCCTCTATGCTACCCACTGCTTCCCAGTGCGTCCTTCTATTGCCCCCTTCTCCCCACTCTTTCCCCCTGCTCCCCACTTAATCGCTTTCCTTCCCTCTGTTTAATGCTGCTCCCTTCTCCCGCCCTCTGCTCTCCATTGTTGCCTTCTCCCGCCCTCTGCTTTCCATTGCTGCCTTCTCCCGCCCTCTGCTTTCCATTGCTGCCTTCTCCCGCCCTCTGCTTTCCATTGCTGCCTTCTCCCGCCCTCTGCTTTCCATTGCTGCCTTCTCCCGCCCTCTGCTCTCCATTGCTGCCTTCTCCCGCCCTCTGCTCTCCATTGCTGCCTTCTCCCGCCCTCTGCTCTCCATTGCTGCCTTCTCCCGCCCTCTGCTCTCCATTGCTGCCTTCTCCCGCCCTCTGCTCTCCATTGCTGCCTTCTCCCGCCCTCTGCTCTCCATTGCTGCCTTCTCCCGCCCTCTGCTCTCCATTGATGCCTTCTCCCGCCCTCTGCTCTCCATTGCTGCCTTCTCCCGCCCTCTGCTCTCCATTGCTGCCTTCTCCCGCCCTCTGCTCTCCATTGCTGCCTTCTCCCGCCCTCTGCTCTCCATTGCTGCCTTCTCCCGCCCTCTGCTCTCCATTGCTGCCTTCTCCCGCCCTCTGCTCTCCATTGCTGCCTTCTCCCGCCCTCTGCTCTCCATTGCTGCCTTCTCCCGCCCTCTGCTCTCCATTGCTGCCTTCTCCCGCCCTCTGCTCTCCATTGCTGCCTTCTCCCGCCCTCTGCTCTCCATTGCTGCCTTCTCCCGCCCTCTGCTCTCCATTGCTGCCTTCTCCCGCCCTCTGCTCTCCATTGCTGCTTTGCTACCGCTCCTTGCTCCCGCTCTCCACTTCCTTCTCCCCACTGCTTCCTTCTCCCTCCCTCTGCTTCCCAGTGCTACCCTCTCTTGCCCCCTGCTCCCCACTTCATCTCTCTCCCACCATCTGCTTCTCCCTGCCCGCTGCTTCCTTCTTCCTGCCCGCTGCTGCTTGTTTCCCCCTTCTCCTACCAACTGCTTCCTTCCTTTTCCCCTCTGCTGCCCACTTCTACCACCCTCTGCTGCCCGCTGCTTTCTTCATTTGTCACCTGCTCCTCACTGCATCTCTCTCCCTCCCCCTGCTTCCTACTGCTTTCTTCTCCCACCCCCTGCTCCCAACTATCACTCCCTTTTCCCCACTGCTTCCATCTCTTGCCCCCTGCTTTCCTTCTCTCACCCGCTGCTCCCCACTGCTTCCATCTTCCACCCATGCTTCCCTCAATCTCTCAAGCCAAGCTATTGGTTTATCCACTGTAACCAATCAAATATCTGTACTCATGCAAAATGGTAACATTTCTTACAGCTTGGTTAAAACCTCTTTGTTTTGTAAAAACAAAAAAAAAATTTGTTTTCAAAAAATAGGTTCCCATCCTCATTTGCACAACAAGAAGATTCTTCTGCTGGAGGCAGGACACAGGAAAGTGTATGACCACTTACCAGAGCAGTTCAGTAACAGAGTCAGTTCTATTACCCCTGGCTCGGCTACCCTCCTGGCTAGTAAGTACTTGTGCTAAAACTGTACCATGTCCCTTCTATTTTCATACCCGCTGTCATGAAATGTTACTATTTCTCTGCCAACAGGCTTTGGAGCCTGGGATCATATCTGTGCCATGAGGATGAAACCATACAAGAGAATGCAGGTGAGATAATGACTATACATTGTGCATCAATGAGGGCCCTTCTCTATAAACACCTGATCTCTTGCAGGTTTGGGATGCCTGTTCTGACGCTCTAATTACATTTGATAAAGAAGGCTTGGAGGATATGGGATACATCGTGGAGAATGATGTCATTACAGCTGCACTGACCAAACAGCTGGACGCCATGGCAGGTCAGAGATGTCAACTAAATGATGTGACCATGGCCTAGTTGTGTAAGCCCATGTTAAAGCCGAGTTCCAGCAATTCAGTCACTTTGTAAAAAGTGCAGGCGCACTATGAGTTAAAGTGTTACTAAACTCAGGACCCTACATTTATTATATCTGGTCTCCCACAGTACACAGAACATGGAAATGCAATTATTTTAGTAAATATAAACTGCTAAATACTTTTTCTCACCAGCAGTTTTGTGACTTCTATCAGTGTTTGGTTAAAGCTTGTAGGAGGAGTTTTCATTCTCCTCGGATTGTCCTGTGAGGCTGATTGGCCCTGTGCTGATCATAGGCACCCTCCCAAGAAAAAAAAACAACTCTCTAGCAAAACACCAAACTGAGCATGTGCAGAGTGCCCCCAAAGCTCTGTACTATCAAGAGATGGATTGGGGACTGTGGAAGAAGGAGACAATCAGAGGAGACAGGATCAAACAGCCTTTTTACACAATGCGGAGGATTAATCCCTTAGGTTCCACAGTGGGTATAACAAGCATGCTTTACTGATATACAGACTGATTTTTCTATTGTGAGTTTAGTAACACTTTCAGTCCAAGAAGCTGCATGATATCTCATGGGCTTAGCTCTAACATTTATTTTTGACAGGTTTATAGCTCTGCCGGAGCATGCTATGAAAATAGAGAGAGGCATACAGAGCAGCTATGCCTGCCCCTCCCCTCTGCTGCCTATTCAGAGAAGCCTTTGTATTTTGTGAATGAGCTCACATAATATAAATGCTTCTGTGATTGGGCAGGAGGAGGAGAGGGGCAGACATAGCAGCTGCACTGACTCTAATGTTGAAGATGCTTAGACCTGAAGCATCAGGGTCGGGAATACAGCGATAGTCATCATCCGGGGTGCAATAAAACTGTCAGATGTAAATAATAGCGATAAGCCCAAGAGATGTCACGCACCTCCTTGGACTTAAGTCAGTGTGCCTTTACTTTTACAAAGGAGCTAAATTCCTGGAATTCAGCTTTAAATGGAACTGAGGATATGTCCTTTTTATTTAAAGCCGAATCCCAAGAATCACTTTCTTTTTACTAGAACTGGATGGAATGATCAATATCAGCATAGATCATACCTGTGTGCTATGTAGCTCTGTTGTCTGCAGATCCCCTGATATTCTGGGTTTAGTTGTGGCTCTGTATCATGTGACACTCTGTATATCCTGCTGATAGACTCTGTCCCTTTTGCTGCCACTTCCTGCAGTGACCAGACGTTATACCACACCCCTCTGTAGTCTTTCAGACTCTGCAAATTATGTAACTTCCTTCACAGTTCAGATGATCGGTGGAATGGAATACATCCTAATTAGCATTCAATCCTTCCCAGTCACACCTACAGGAGGAGTCCAAACCTGCAAGTTCCGCCTTACAGATCTCCGCATTATTCAAGAAGGAAACCCCTTCATATAATATACACAGCCTGCTTTGAAAGCTAGCTGTGCTGCTTCTGGACAGGATTGAATGGATCACAATTGGAATTCAGTCCTGCCCAGGTAACTATGCCGACCCCTGTGAATAGGTAAAGTTCCACCCCTCAGATCCCGCCCTCCCAGAGCCCTGCTCTCTGTGATTAGATTAATTTACATAGAAAGAAAACACCTTCATAATAACCTTTCATAGCCCTTCCTCTGTGGTCCAAAAAAGACTGGGATGTGAGCCGCTCAGGCTTTAGAAGGTGTGCAAGTCCCCAATCCACTGCTGTGAGTGCTGGCTTGGGAGGGAGCTCGTCCCGGCTCCTACCATCCCTGTGTATAGAAAAGAATCTCCCTGTAGCCGCACATCGAAACAATCCCATTAATCTTGAGTGTGTGACAACCTCAGCTGGGGTCCCAACCAGGCCATGCCCCCAGGCGTGGCCTGGTTGGAGCCCAGGCTAAGGTTGCCATGGACTCAAGATTAACGGGATTGTTTTGATGTGTGGCTATAGGGAGATTCTTTTCTATACACAGGGATGGTAGGAGCCGGGACGAGCTCCCTCCCAAGCCAGCACTCACAGCAGTGGACTGAGGACTTGCACATCTTTTTGATGTGTGACTGTAGGGAGATTCTCCTCTGTACACACCTTCCTCTGTAGTCTTGCAGTAAGCCATTATTCTTTGGCATGCTGCAAGACAGGAATGCCACAGGAGGAGTTATGACACCTTTACACCTTTCACCACCCACTTGAAGGCCCAGAAACACCTACAGTAACCCTTGGACCCATCCACATCAACTCCCAGAACTGGCTCTCCCCGTGACTCCTATAGCCCATCCTGAAGGTACATAGGTTCAAAGGATCATGGGAGATCAGGGCTAAAAAAGGAAAGAAACAGGACGTCAGAGAACTTTGAAATTCAGCCAGGAGGAGGAGTGACATCACAGACACATAAACCTGCTGTATACAGCTAAAGGAGGTAAGTTGCACACAAACTGACATTGAGGTTGTGATTCATTCACATGCACAATGCATCTGTTGTTTTAGGGAGGAAAAGCTGGAGTTCTCCTTTAAGCACTCTTATGAATTACACGTTTCTGCAACACTATATAGTCAGTGTGATAGCACCACTGTTTCCTTATTCAGTTTTGCAATTGGGGTTTATTCTTTGTCAAATATATGCATACAGATCGCATTGAGGTCCTCTATCGGAGTCGGGCTGTGAACTACACCTGGCCGGCGCCTTACCCCGATAAGGAGGGAAGCAGCTGGGTGCAGATACAGTTGGCAGATGGACAGAAGCTGCACACAAAACTTCTGGTGAGGATGGTTGTCTGCTATTACAGACCACCCCACCTTCCCCCTGTTTTATACCCCATTTGATCGTTTCATAATTCATCCTACTAGATTGGAGCAGATGGACAGAACTCGATGGTCCGCAGCACAGCCGGGATGAAGACCATTCAGTGGAGTTACAACCATGTTGCCGTAGTTGCTACTCTTCAGTTGTCTGAGGTGAGTGAAGTGCTTATATCTGCAGGACAACCACAGTCTGCACTGAGAATGTTAGTTTGTGGCCACTAGAGGATAGCAGTCACTGGAAGCAGCACGAATATGGCCTTTAAAGTGTTTGTTAACCCAAAAAAATAAATAAAGATCCTGTTCCTTTAAAGCATTATATACAGCACAGTGCTTGTGCTGTGTAATTTGCCCCCCCCCCCCCCATCACCTGTAATACCTGGCTGATCCTGCCGGTTTCTACCTACCCCTCTGTACGCTGACCACAATAATCAGGGCTGCTGAGCCTGACACCATTGTCAGCATACGTGCCTCCATCAGCCACAGCCCTGCTCTGTGTCTCCTGTGTCCCCCTCCCTTCTCTGACTGTCTGCTCCGTGTCCGCGCCGCCCCCACGCAGATCGGCGATCATGTGACATGCCGCCTCTCTCTTCTCTCGGCCTGACAGTTGCAGGGTGTGGTGCCGAGGATCCCTCGCTGACGTTATTCAGGAGGGGAGGAGGAGAGAGGTGGCCCCGCCCGCTACAGCTGCTGTGCGAGAGGAGAGGCAGCATGTCACATGATCGCCGATCTGCGATCAGTAAACAAGGTATATAGCTGCATTTTTAATAAAGCATAATCACAGGGGGACATTAGATTAATCAACAAAGAGGATAATGTAAAGTTAACCCTGTGGGTTAACAAACACTTCAATGGATAATGTGTTGGCAATATTCTGGCTCCAACCATGTCTGAAGGAAGTCCATTCATTTTATGAAATATAATGGGATGAGATTTAAGCAAGTCATAGATGGGCTGCAGGAAAGAAAATTGCTTGTTTCCACCATCAACACAATCAATGTTGATGGGGGTAACCCTCCCGCAGTGCTATTGTATTTTGCCAGCGGGGAGACTTCCCTGCCGGGAGTTAATACATTAATCACTGCTGGTTGCTGTAGCCGTTGGCAGTAATTGCATTAAAAAATGCAACAAGCTGGTTGTAATCAAGTTGATCGATCAGCTTCAGTAAAACCAGCCTGCCCATAGATGGACTGAATCTTGGCCAGTCCCTGCTGAACCAACCTTGATTTGATCCATCTATGGCCATCTTTAGTCACATAAAAAGTTTCCAATGAATGCAGTTAGGTTGCATGGACACATGATGAGGTTGCATTGGATATAAGGGTAGGAGATTTTACATGTCATAGGATGAGGTTATCTCGGATAAGGGGTGGGAAAATACACCATATGTGTTTTGCTTTTTACCTTCTAACCTATTGACTGAGGGCATGCATGATGTGTTCTAGAAGTGAACGGTGCTTGATTGCCATGGGGGTTGCTTTACTAAAACTGGAGAGTGCAAAATCTGGTGCAGCTGTGCATGGTAGCCAATCAGCTTCTAACTTCAGATTATTCAATTAAGCTTTGATTTAAAAAACAAAAACTAGAAAAAAACTGGAAGCTGATTGGTTACTATGCACAGCTGTACCAGATTTTGCACTCTCTGGTTTTAGTAAATCAACCACATGATGTTTGTTACATCAGCATACTGTAGAGAAGGGACAACCTTGGAAAGCTAGTATCTGTGTTGGGACAGCATACTCTAGAAGAGGCAAGACCTTTGAGAGTTTGTAGACATGGGGGGTTTATTTATTAAAGGCAAATCAGTGCAAAGTGCAACTTGGAAGTGCAGTCACTGTAGATCTGAGGGGGACATGCAAGGAAAATAAAAAAAACTGCATTTTTGCTTGCACATGATTGGATGATAAAATCAGCAGAGCTTCCTCATTTCAGATCTTCTCCTCAGATCTGAAGCGACTGCACTTCCAAGTGCACTTGTAGTGCAAAGTGGATTTGCCTTTAGTAAATCAACCCCATGATGTCTGTTAGGTCAGTGTACTCTAGTGGAGCAAAGATGCTGGAGCGCTAGTAGATATGTGTGTTAGGTCAGGATACTTTAGAGGAGGTAATACCTTGGAGAGCTAATAGACATGTCTGTTGGGTCAATATACTATAGTGGAGGGAAGATCTTGGAGCGCTAGTAGACATGATGGGGTTGGTTTACACACCGGAGAGTGCAAAATCTTGTGCAGCTGTGCATGGTAGCCAATCGGCTTCTAACTTCAGCTTGTTCAATTAAGCTTAGACAAAAAACTGTACATGGAACATGGGGCCCTTCTGTCTGGTGGATCCAGTCTCAGTATGGATAGAACCATAGAATCCAAGAGGAATGGAGAAATTAAAAACTGGCACTGGAGCAGCTCTTCTGGAGAGTAGAAGCAACTCTGGCTGGCAAAGGGAGGGAGGTAGAGAAGGCACTTCTAAGTGCAGTATTTAGAAAGTTTAGTTGGCCAACACAATTAAATACACTTACAAAATGTAGAAGTACAGCAAACTCATCTGACAATCATAAATAGAGGCCGAGTTCCTGCCCTTGTGGCTCCAGATCCCCTTGCCACCCAGCAGCAGTGGGAGAGATGTGATGAACCGATGTGAAGGAAGACCTGTCATCCGGGATGCACACCGCGCTCGTAGACCACACAAACTGATAGTCACGTCAGGGTGGCGGAGGTTACGCATTTCAGAGCATGCGCACAACACTCCTTCCTCAGACCCAAAAGGCCACTTGTTCATTTAAGTCGCAAATTCCACTGCGGCCCTCGGATGACAGGTCTTCCTCCACATCGGTTCATCACATCTCTCCCGCCGCTGCTGATTAGCAAGAGGACCCGGAGCCCCAGGGGCAGGAACTCGGCCACTTTTTGTGATGGTCAAAGGAGCCCACTATAGTTCTACATTTTGTAAGTGTATTTTATTGTGTTGGCCAAATAAACTGTTTAAATACTGCACTTAGAAACGCCTTCTCTACCACTCTCCCTTCGACAAAAAACAAACAAACTGGAAGCTGACTGGTTTCTATACAGAGCTGCACCAGATTCTGCACACTCCAGTTTTAGTAAATCAACTTCGGTGTCTACAGTGCATCCGGAAAGTATTCACAGCACTTCACTTTTTCCACATTTTTGTTATGTTACAGCTTAATTCTAAAATGGATTAAATGGATTATTTTTCTCAAAAATCTACAAACAATGCTCCATAATGACAACATGAAAAAAGTTTGTTTGAAATCTTTGAAAATGTATTAAAAATAAAAAAAATCCCATGTACATAAGTGCTCACAGCCTTTGCCATGACACTCAAAATTGAGCTCAGGTGTATCCTGTTTCCACTGATCATCCTTGAGATGTTTCTACAACTTGATTGGAGCCCACCTGTGGTAAATTCAGTTGATTGGACATGATTTGGAAAGGCACACACCTGTCTATATAATGTCCAACAGTGCATTTCAGAGCACAAGCCAAGCCATAAAGTCCAAGGAATTATCTGTAGACCTCCAAGACAGGATTGTATGGAGGCACAGATCTGGGGAAGGGTACAGAAAAATGTCTACTGCATTGAAGGTCCCAATGAGCACAGTTGCCTCCATCATCCGTAAATGGAAGAAGTTTGGAACCACCAGGACTCTTCCTAGAGCGGGTCGCCCGACCAAACTGAGCCATCGGGGGAGAAGGACCTTAGTCAGGTAGCTCACTAAGAACCCGATGGTCACTCTGACAGAGCTCCAGCATTTCTCTGTGGAGAGCCCTCCAATAGAGCAACCATCTCTGTAGCACTCCACCAATCAGGCCTGTATGGTAGAGGGGCCAGACGGAAGCCTTTCCTTAGTAAAAAGGCACACGACAGCCCGCCTGGAGTATGCCAAAAGGCACCTGAAGGACTCTCAGACCATGAGAAACAAAATTCTCTGGTTTGATGAAAGAGATTGAACTCTTTGGCCTGAATGGCAAGCGTCATGTCTGGAGGAAACCAGGCACCGCTCATCAAATGGCCAATACCATTCCTACAGTGAATCGTGGTGACAGCATGATGCTGTGGGGATGGTTTTCACCAGCAGGGACTGGGAGACTAGTCAGGATCGAGGGAAAGATGAATGCAGCAATGTACAGAGACATCTTTGATGAAAACCTGCTCCAGAGCGCTCTGAACCTCAGACTGGGGCGAAGGTTCATCTTTCAACAGGACAACGAACCTAAGAACACAGCCAAGATAACAAAGATGTGACTATGGGACAACTCTGTGGATGTCCAGCCAGATCCCAGACTTGAACCCGATTGAACATCTCTGGAGAGATCTGGAAATTGCTGTTCACCGATACTCCCCATCCGACCTGATGGAGCATGAGAGGTCCTGCAAAGAAGAATGGGAGAAACTGCCAAAGCTTGTAGCATTATACTCAAAAAGACTTGAGGCTGTAATTGGTGCCAAAGTTGCTTCAACAAAGTATTGAGCAAAGGCTGTGAATACTTATGTACATGGGAATTTTTTTTTTTCATTTTTTATTTTTGCCCCCCTCGGCATATACTGGAGTCAAGCACTTTTCTGCAGCAGAGAATGACATTTTCCAAACCGAATTTGGGGCCCTGTATCTCAGGGCCACTTGGTGCTAGGAACCCCAAATGTAGTGTTCAAATCCAATGGAACTAGCACTACAACATATCCAAAGCTGGGGTTCCTAGCACCAAGTGGCCCCGAGATACGGGGCCCAAAAGTCTGTTTGGAAAATGTCATTCTCTGCTGCAGAAAAGTGCTTGACCTTTTCCGAACCGAATTTGGGGCCCCGTATCTCGGGGCCACTTGGTGCTAGGAACCCCTAGCTTTGGATATGTTGTAGTGCTAGTTCCACTGGGTTTGCACACCAAATTTGGGGTTCCTAGCACCAAGTGGCCCGAGATACGGGGCCCCAAATTCGGTCAACTGTGTCCACCTGCAGCAATATAATTTCGGGACCCTTTGGGTCCAGAGACCCCAAATTTTGGCTGCAGCTAGGGGGCATCTAGGAACCCTTAACTTGAGTTTGAAGTTCGGGGGACCTATGGCTGCAAATGGGCACGATTAGGCATGCAAATGGGCACAGTGAGGCTGCAAATGGGCATTGTTGACCCTCTTTTCCACTTACAGTAGCTGCGCATTTCTCACCCTCGTCTTATACTCGAGTCAATCCCAGTTTTTTGTGGTAAAATTAGGTGCCTCGGCTTTTACTTGAGTATATACGGTAAATTTGCAAAGATTTCAAACAAACTTCTTTCAGGTTGTCATTATGGGGTAATGTTTAAAGAATTTTGAGGAAAATAATGAATTGAATCCATTTTTGAATAAGGCTGTAACATAACAAAATGTGGAAAAAGTGAAGCGCTGTGAATACTTTCCGGATGCATTGTATTGGGCCAGTATACTCCAGTCAAGGGAAGACGCTGGAACACTAGTTAACATGATGTCTGTTAGGTCAGTATACTCTAGTGGAGGGAGGACCCTGCAGAGCTACTAGACATGATGATGCTAGGTTAGAATACTCCCAGAGCACGGTACCCAGGACAAAGAATAACGATGTTACATAAACATGCTTGTAGTTACCGTGTTTCCCCCGAAAATAAGCCGGGTCTTATATTCATTTTGGCAACCTAAAAACAAACTAGGGCTTATTTTCGAGGTAGGGCTTGCCATTTAATGTGCTGTCTTCTCTACCTATCCCTCCCTGCCTGACAGGAATCCCCTGTGTGAAGTGAAGGAAAAGCGGTTGTTAAAATTCCATATATATATATATATATATATATATATATATATATATATATATATATATATATATATATATTTATTTTGGTAATTCTTTTTCTTTTGGGTTTTTTTTTTTTCTCTTAATTGAAGGATGCAGAGCAGTGTGATTGGATCATGAACCTGTATTTTATATTTTGGCATAATGTACGATGTGTTGTTTGGTTTATTTTTTATTAAATAAAAAAAGATTAAAAAAAATTGGTTGTGGCCTGCTAGATTCCTCTCTATTACAAGTAGTATATGGGGGGAAAGGTGCGTGTTTCTGTAATCTGTTGTGTCAGGTACCTTATTATAGCACCGCTCTAGGCTTCCATAGCCCGCCTGAGCTCTCTTCCACGATCCGAGCATTGCAGAGGGAGGGGGGGTCGAGATCCCCTGCTGACAGGCAGGAGAGGAGGAGGAGACAACCACTTCAAACTAGGACTTATTTTCGGGGTAGGTCTTATATTGCAGCCCTCCTGGAAAACCAAGGTAGGTCTTACTTTCGGGGGAAACACGATAGTCTTTTTAGCCATGCAAGATGGCCTCCGTAAAATTTCTGTGTTTATCTCTTCTTATCCTACAATGACCCCAAAGCTGGAATAGTCATGTCTGTGGTTTGTGTGTTTATTTCTTGTAGCTCACCGACAACAATGTAGCCTGGCAGAGGTTCCTTCCTACTGGTCCCATTGCGCTTCTCCCTGTAAGTTGTGTGTTTTTTGTGCTGTGGAATAGCCAGGGTCCTTATGTCATTGTTTCGTGTTCTTATTTAACTGGTTAGAGAAAAAAGTGTTATGTGCAGTCATGTAGCTTGGACCATCAGGATTGTCCTGGTAGCTGACAGTCTCTGGATTGCCCTTCGTGTCTGCCAATGTCACCGTCCAGTGTACTCAGCACTTTTCTAATTATTAATAATGTGCGGCACTCTCAACACTCTCAAAACAATACCAAAGACAATCAATGGAAAACTATTTAACAGAATCAAGCAAATATATACTTAAAGTGAAATGTAATAAGAATATTCCTGCGCTACCCAATTGGAAAAAGAAAAGAAAAACTCAGAAAAAATAGTAAAAACGCACGTATGCGACTGGACAGCTGCATGCACCGAAGCAAGGGTCAGACATAAGCCCAAAATCAAACTGAGGTATAGGGGGGGGGGGGGGGGTGCTGCGCTAACCAGAAGAAAGCTGTAAATCTCTGTCTGTGGTCAATTAATAAAATGACATAGAATCGCATAATAACATAAATCGCATAAATAAGTGTTGACACTAAAAACATTCAAGTCTTGACACTAAAAACATTCAAGTCTTAATGATCAGCATCCTTTGTATGTGAAAAAAAAGTGCATAACAAATCCTTTTCAGTTGGTATATACTAAATGACAAAAAAAAAAAATCGCATGTAAAAATCGCATAAATAAGTGTTGACACTAAAAACATATAAATCTAGATAATCATGTGTAGGTGCACAAAGGGACATAAACACTACTTCATGTGGATAATTCTAAATAAAAATACATAGAATAAATCAGAAATAACCATCAAAAACATATCCTTATAAATGGTGCAAAACGTACAAAGTGCCAGTGCTTAAAGGTGATCTAGATATCGCAAATAAAACACATCAATCCAACGCAATATGGATGATAAATAATATAAATAAATGTCCCAATAATAGTGATGTAAAATATATTGTGCTGGCCTGCGAAACAAATGACCAATGACATGCCAGTAAGTGCAGCAAACTTAAAGTGCCAGTGTAAAAGTCATTGAAGGTGCAAAAGCAAGTTCTGGTGTATTCAACAAAACAACAGTGGGGTGTCTGGGATGCAATTCACTCAGTGTCCTCTTCGTGCATAAAACACTAATGTAAGCAGTGGCCCCTTACCTAGCGGTGCTAGGTCAACCGCATGAATTGTAGCTAAAACGCCAGGTCCTGAGCCTCCATCGCGTCCCTATATCCACGCTTGCCGGTGTTGGGTTATCCTAATGGCAGCTGATTGCAAGTGGCTATGGTCCTATCAGGGGTCCTGGACCAGCGCGGATCCTAGCTCAGCCTCCACATCTCAGGTATGTATGTACAGGAATATGCAGGACAAAGGTACTTGATAGTGAAGTATGTCTTAACCAGGTAATGCTTTATTAAAAATCTTTAAGTAGATGTACTCACATAAAAACAATGCAGAGCAAACCTCTCCCCTGAAGAAGTCACGTGATCGGTGATGACACGCGTAGGGACGGAATAGGCTGTTTCACATTGCTAGACACAGAACGAGTTCGCTGCTCGTAGGAGAGAGGTTTGCTCTGCATTGTTTTTATGTGAGTACATCTACTTAAAGATTTTTAATAAAGCATTACCCGTGGCCCGTGGCTGCAGGAAAGAAATTCATTCCATGTATGGCTGGCCTTCCTAAAGTAAATCTGTGATAAAACCACATATGGTGTAACATAAACAGAACTAGAATTCTTTGAACGTTGTGTGTGTGTGTGTGTGTGTATATATATATATATATATATGTATATATGTATATGTAGAGGTATATATGTATTTGTGTGTTTATTTATATATATATACAGTGGCTTGCGAAAGTATTCGGCCCCCTTGAACTTTTCAACCTTTTGCCACATTTCAGGCTTCAAACATAAAGATATAAAATTTTTATTTTTTTGTGAAGAATCACCAACAAGTGGAACACAATTGTGAAGTGGAACGAAATCTTTTGGGTTTTTGAAACTTTAACTAATAAAAAAATGAAAAGTGGGGCGTGCAAAATTATTCGGCCCCCTTGCGTTAATACTTTGTAGAGCCACCTTTTGCTGCGATTACAGCTGCAAGTCGCTTGGGGTATGTCTCTATCAGTTTTGCACATCGAGAGACTGAAATTCTTGCCCATTCTTCCTTGCAAAACAGCTCGAGCTCAGTGAGGTTGGATGGAGAGCGTTTGTGAACAGCAGTTTTCAGCTCTTTCCACAGATTCTCGATTGGATTCAGGTCTGGACTTTGACTTGGCCATTCTAACACCTGGATATGTTTATTTGTGAACCATTCCTTTGTAGATTTTGCTGTATGTTTGGGATCATTGTCTTGTTGGAAGATAAATCTCCGTCCCAGTTTCAGGTCTTTTGCAGACTCAAACAGGTTTTCATCCAGAATGGTCCTGTATTTGGCTGCATCCATCTTCCCCTCAATTTTAACCATCTTCCCTGTCCCTGCTGAAGAAAAGCAGGCCCAAACCATGATGCTGCCACCACCATGTTTCACAGTGGGGATGGTGTGTTGAGGGTGATGAGCTGTGTTGCTTTTACGCCAAACATATCGTTTTGCATTGTGGCCAAAAAGTTTGATTTTGGTTTCATCGGACCAGAGCACCTTCTTCCACATGTTTGTTGTGTCTCCCAGGTGGCTTGTGGCAAACTTTAGACGAGACTTTTTATGGATATCTTTGAGAAATGGCTTTCTTCTTGCCACTCTTCCATAAAGGGCAGATTTGTGCAGTGTACGACTGATTGTTGTCCTATGGACAGACTCTCCCACCTCAGCTGTAGTTCTCTGCAGTTCATCCAGAGTGATCATGGGCCTCTTGGCTGCATCTCTGATCAGTCTTCTCCTTGTCTGAGCTGAAAGTTTAGAGGGACAGCCAGGTCTTGGTAGATTTGCAGTGGTCTGATACTCCTTCCATTTCAAAATGATCGCTTGCACAGTGCTCCTTGGGATGTTTAAAGCTTGGGAAATCTTTTTGTATCCAAATCCGGCTTTAAACGTCTCCACAACAGTATTACGGACCTGCCTGGTGTGTTCCTTGGTCTTCATGATGCTCTCTGTGCTTTCAACAGAACCCTGAGACTATCACAGAGCAGGTGCATTTATACAGAGACTTGATTACACACAGGTGGATTCTATTTATCACCATCAGTCATTTAGGACAACATTGGATCATTCAGAGATCCTCGCTGAACTTCTGGAGTGAGTTTGCTGCACTGAAAGTAAAGGGGCCGAAAAATTTTGCACGCACCACTTTTCAGTTTTTTAATTGCTAAAAAAGTTTAAAATATCCAATAGATTTCGATCCACTTCACAATTGTGTCCCACTTGTTGGTGATTCTTCACAAAAAATTAAAATTTTATATTTTTATGTTTGAAGCCTGAAATGTGGCAAAAGGTTGAAAAGTTCAAGGGGGCCGAATACTTTCACAAGCCACTGTATATATAATATGTAGAGGTATATGTGTGTTTTTTATATATATATAATATCTCTATCCACAGTTGTGCTCATAAATTTACATACCCTGGCAGTTTTTATGATTTCTTGGCCATTTTTGAGAATATGAATGATAACACAAACATTTCTTTCACTCGTGGTTAATGTTTGGCTGAAGCCATTTACTATAAATCAACTGTGATTACTCTTTTTAAATAATAATGACAACAGAAACTACCAAAATGACCCTGATCAAAAGTTTACATACCCTGGTGATTTTGGCTCGATAACATGCACACAAGTTGACACAAAGGGGTTTTAATGGCTATTAAAGGTAACCATCCTCACCTGTGATTTGTTTGCTTGTAACTAGTGTGTGTGTGTATAAAAGGTCAATGAGTTTCTGGACTCCTGACAGACCCTTGCATCTTTCATCCAGTGCTGCACTGATGTTTCTGGATTCTGAGTCATGGGGAAAGCAAAAGAATTGTCAAAGGATCTGCGGGAAAAGGTAGTTGAACTGAATAAAACAGGAAGGGGATATAAAAAGATATCCATGGAATTGAGAATGCCAATCAGCAGTGTTCAAACTCTAATCAAGAAGTGGAAAATGAGGGGTTCTGTTGAAACCAAACCACGGTCAGGTAGACAAACTAATATTTCAGCCACAACTGCCAGAAAAATTGTTTGGGATGTAAAGAAAATCCCACAAATAACTTCAGGTGAAATACAGGACTCTCTGAAAACATGTAGTGTGGTTGTTTCAAGATGCACAATAAGGCGGCACTTGAAGAAAGATGGACTGTATGGTCAAGTTGCCAGAAGAAAGCCATTACTATGCAAATGTCACAAAGTATCCCACTTACAATACGCCAAACAGCACAGAGACAAGCCTCAAACCTTCTGGCATAAAGTCATTTGGAATGATAAGACCAAAATTTAGCTTTTTGGCCACAACCATAAACACTACATTTGGAGAGTCAACAAGGCCAATGAATGGTACGGAGGTGAATCGCTGATGCTTTGGGGATGTGTGAGATACAAAGGCACAGGAGATTTGGTCAAAATTGATGGCGAGATGAATGCAGTATGTTATCAAAAAATACTGGAGGAACATTTGTATTCATCAGCCAGGAAGCTGCGCATGGGACGTACTTGGACATTCCAACACAATGATCCAAAACACAAGGCCAAGTCGACCTGTCATTGGCTACAGCAGAATAAAGTGAAGGTTCTGGAGTGGCCATCTCAGTCTCCTGACCTCAATATCATTGAGCCACTCTGGGGAGATCTCAAATGTGCCGTTCATGCAAGACAGCCCAAGAATTTACAGGAACTGGAGGCTTTTTGCCAAGAGGAATGGGCAGCTTTACCATCTGGGAAGATAAAGAGCCTCATCCCCAAATATCACGGTAATAAGAACTGGGGTATGTAAACTTTTGATCAGGGTCATTTGGGTAGTTTCTGTTGTCATTATGATTTAAAAAGAGTAAACAGAGTTGATTGATAATAAATGGCTTCAGCCAAATACTAACCATGAGTGAAAGAAAAGATTTTGTGTTATCATTCATATTGTCTGAAAAATGGCCAAGAAGTCATAAATTCTGCCAGGGTATGTAAACTTATGAGCACAACTGTATATGTGTATATATATGTGTGTGTGTGTATGTATATATATATATATATATATATATATATATATATATATATATATATATATATATATATATATATATATATATATTATAATATATATTGCGTGTGTGTGTATCCACCGTTTCCCATGTGCTTGTCAAATTTAAGAAAATGTGTGACACTCTAGTGAGTGAATCTGCCCACCTCGGATTCAACTTCTGAACAAAGAGAAGATTAAAGACAGGCAGTTTTACATCAGAAAAAGGGGGCACTCCCTTTTGTCAAATTAGTTTCTGTACTACTTTTTGTGATTTCGGGCTGCGATTTAGATTGACATCCCGCACAGATGTCTCTGAAATCGCGGCCGAAATCGGGACTGACATGCGGGAGTGAAATCGGCTGAACTCGCACGGCTTCATTCCCGCAGCTCAGTGTGAACCTGGGCTTAGACAGATTTGTGAAAAATATTTGAGAGAAATTAGCCTTTTGTGTACATAGAAAAAGTCGTAGATCTTTAAGTTCAGCTCATGATAAATAGGGGCAAACACAAAAGTGTTGCGTTTTATAATTTTGCTCAGTGTAGATCCAGCGGTGTTGCAGGGATGTTTCGGCTGCTCGCGACTCCACTCCTCAGTAGCTGAGACAGCAGTGCGGCGCCATTGGCTCCCGCTGCTATCAGTCATTCAGCCAGTGAGAGAAAGGGGGTGGGGCTAGGCAGCAGCTTCGTGTCTGAATAGATACAGGGAGCTGTGGTTCAGCTCGGGTGCCCCTAGAGCAAGCTGCTTGCTCTGGAGGGGCACTTGTCAGGAGGGAGGGGCCAGGAGAGCCGAAGAGGGACCCGAGAAGAGGACGATCTGGGCTGCTCTGTGCAAAACCATTACACAGAGCAGGTAAGTATAACATGTTTGTTACTTTTAAAGAAAAAAAAAAACAAGTCTTTACAATCACTTTAATGTATGTCTTGTGTTCCTTGCCCTGCAAGTTTCCTGACCGTCCACATCTTTGCTTCCTCCTGACAGGTTTCAGACACTTGCAGTTCATTAGTCTGGTCCACGTCTCCGGAACATGCCGCTGAGCTTCTTAACATGGATGATGAAAACTTTGTTGATGCTGTCAATTCAGCTTTTGTAAGTACTTTTTTTTTTTTTTTAAACTGAAGCATTGCATAGATTGTGTAGTTCTTGTCCTTTATGATTTCCATGTCATATCGTCCACAACAGACAATACAAAATATACCCAGGACCAAAATCAGACAGCATAGGGCAATGGATTAAATTCTGATTTTAGCATTTTAATAAAAACACAGTTCTGCAGTTCCATGTGTAAGGCACACACCACATCCAGCTGGCTTTTTAAAGCATGGCTCTTCTCTGATTCATCCAATTTCCAACACTGTACATATAGCATACAGGAACTGAGGAACTTGGCGCCCTGCAGTGGCTGTGCGTTGCCTGTAAAAGAGAAGTCCAGCCTGAGCTTTTTAGGCTGGGCTTCTCCTATGGGTCACAGGAGTACAATTGATTTTGCACTTCTCTGACCCATTTTCAGCGGAGAGCAGTCTGAAGTCCGCTCTCTGCTGACGTCACCAAGTTTAGTCGAGGCAGCACGTCATCCCGACTTCTGAAGTCTGGATCCGCCAGGTGCTTTGACTGATGGCAGTCTCAGCAAGCCGCTAAGACGGCTGCTCCCTTCCCCTCAACAGCTCAGAGCTCCAATGAGCGTGGAGGAGCTGAGCAGGAGAGATGCTGACCGACAGGCAGCATCTCTCTGCTCTGGAAGGGCAGAGAACCGAGCCTTTGGCGGTGTTCAGTGGCTTGGTTTTCAGTGAAGAAGTGGCAGAGGACAGCTGCAGCATAGTTCTGATGCTCCATCCACATAGGTAAATATGAGTATAAAAAAAAACAAAACATAATTCTCTTAACATTTAACTACTTCCCCTACCGGGCCAATTCTGGCATTTCTGTCCTACATGTAAAAAACATTATTTTGCTAGAAAATTTAGAACCCCCAAATATTTGTATATAATAATTTTTTTTTTAAGCAGATGCCCTGGCCTAGAGAATAAAATGGTGGCTGTTGCAATTTATTATGACCACACCATATTTGCGCAGCAATTGTTTTGGAAAAAATACACAAAATAAAATTTTTTTTTTTACAGACATGTTTATTGTAGAACAAATCAGCATTTTTTAATGCAAAAAAATACAGTATATACCCAAATTTTTTTGTTTAAATATAAAAGACGATGTTACGCCGAGTAGATAGATACCTAACGTGGCACGCTTCAAAATTGCACAGGCTCGTGGAGTGGCGCCAAACGTCAGTACTTAAAAATCTCCACAACACTCCACGACACTTTAAACATTTTTACAGGATACCAGTTTAGAGTTAGAGAAGAGGTCTAGTGCTAGAATTCATTTATTTTATTTATTTTTTACACTGTTCCTTTCATTTTTTATTTTTCTTTCTCGAACATCACGGGACACAGAGTGATTACTGATGGGTTATAGGGTATCACTAGGTATTGGACACTGGTCACACCCTAAGCAGGAAGTTCAACCCCCTATATAATCCCTCCCCTTGCAGGGATACCTCAGTTTTTACGCCAGTGTCTTAGGTGTTGGACGTGTAAAGATGTCCTGTGCTAAAGCTCAAAAGGGAATATCCTGATATCCTATACTGGGGCAAGCCAGGCGAACCGGATCCAATCAAAGTGTCCTTTCTAGGCCGAATTGGATGGTACCCGGGCCTCGTGTCCGAAGAAACAAGGTTTTACCTGTAACGCTTCTCTTTTAGAGAGCTGGACCCCACATATCAGAAAAGGGTCTGTAACACCTTATTTCTGGCTGGGTGCTTTACAGGGCCAGAACTGCAGGATCCCCCTATTCGTAGGGGGCCCCAGTCTCTGACGGTGTTTTCAAACGGAGCCCACCGTGAGAGGTGAAGATTGGGTCTGTATAAACAGAACCCTGCGGCTGGATAAGGTAAGGGAGATTACACAGAATTTTTTAATTCTAGTAGGTTTTCTCCTTTAAGGTAAATGCATGCTATGCCTATTGTGACCACCGGGGGCTGCCAAGAGCACATACCTTCTCATGCTGATGTCTGTCTCAGTGTTCGACGCTGCACAAGCTCCTCCGGCCGGCTCCAGGTAGGATGTGATGGGGGGTTTTTTCTTCAGGGATATTCCCCCCAGGCTAGGGGGAGGCTGCAGGGGGTCTGTGAGGCGGTTGTACACCGCCCTATCACCGCCGCCGCCATTGCACGTGCAGGCCCATCACTACCGGCCTCTCTCCTTCCTCCCCCTCCCTTCCTCCATGTTGGCTCCGGAAGGTTCGGCTAGCGCGGGAAGCGCTAGTTTTTTCGAAAAACTAAAGGGGGGGAGGGCGGTAGAGGGGGGGGGGCGGAGTGTCAGCACAGCATCCAGCGTGCTCAGACACCCACATTGCAGGCTGAAGGCTATTATAGGCACACTGTACAGGTGCACTATGCCTTGGAGGGACACAGAGCTGACGGTCGCATGTAAGGTGGGACACAGGCATTCTCCCAGGCAGCATTTACTAAGGGAACACCAGACTGGGCATTTGGTAGCAAGGCTTTTGCCAGACTACATTGCTCAGCAGTCAGTGTTCATTTTTGTGATACCTCCACCTTGTTGCTTTGCACTATAGGTAGAAGAGGTTCAAATACCCCAAGAACCAGAGACTCTAGTGGATCTCGTTCAGGTTGTGAGGACCCCCTTTCTGCAGCACCTTCCCCCCCTTAGGGGCCAGGGACGGCTAGCCAGGGAGAGCCGTTGGGGTCAGGGGCTACACCTGCTTTTTGCACTTCAGCCCCTGGATAAATTACACAGGAGGTTTTTTCCTCAACCATTAATGGTCTAGAGGAAAAGATTAATGGCCGTAGTTGCATCTTCACTCAGTGGAAGAAAACGCACTAGGTCTTCCTCTGTTACCCAGGACCCTCGGTCAGAGGAGATCTGGGATAGGGGAGAAAAAATCCCTTTCAGAGGATCGGGATGGGACGGATGATTCCTTCTCTGAGGAATCAAGTGGAGAAGGGCCCTCTTCGCTTCTCAGGATGAGAAAGTCTTAGTACAGATCCTTACTGGATTGGTCCGCTCCACATTTAAAGTACCCGTATCTGAATCAGTTTAAGAACCCTCTATTTCTTAGGGGTCACTGAAACCTCCTCAAACAACACATGCTTTTCCTGTTCATAATTTACTTGAAAAAGCTCATTTATTCTGAGTGGGATCACCCAGATAGACATTTTTTTCCGCCTGAAAAAGTTTTCAACACTTTTATCCTTTGGAAGAAATGTTTTAAAGATGTGGGGGATGCCGGCCGTTGATGCCGTCATTTCCTCTGTAGTCTGACTTGTCCTGTAGACAATGCTCAGAGACTCAGGGATCCTGTGGATAAAAGGATGGAATCCCTATTGAAGGATATTTTCTCCTTAGCAGGTTTCAGTAGTTCAACCTGCAGTGGCAGCGATCGGTGTCTGTCAAAACTTAAGAGACCGTTTTAAGCAGGTCATCAAAGTTTTACTTGAACAGCAGGCCCAGGGGTTGGCTAACCTTCCAGCGGCCTTATGTTTTGATGTTTACGCCATTAGAGATTCTATCATGCAAACCCCTCGTTTTTTACTTGGGTTGGTGCGTATGCGTAGAATCTTATGGTTAAAAAATTGGTCAGCTGAAGCACCATGTAAGAAACTTCTGGTTCCTTTATAGGGTGCAAGGTTGTTTGGAGAAGACTTGGATAATTACATTCAAAGGTTCTCTAGTGGGAGAGCACTCTCTTATCTGTTAAGAAGAGGAGTAAGCCTCCCTCTTTCAAACGGACTCTTTTGCCCAGTGCCAGGGGCATCAGCCTCCAGGCAGTCACGACGGCCTCCTCCGTCTGGGGCAAGAAACAAGAGTCAACCCCAGGGACAAGAGAAGTCCTGGGGGAAGACGTCTACTAGACAAGACACTAAGGCCTCTTCATGAAGGGGTGCCCCCGCTCGTTTGAGTGGGGGGAAGACTGCTGCAGTTCTCAAAGCTCTGGCAGGAGGACTTCCAGGACAGATGGGTAATCTCCATGGTAACCTTAGGGTACAAGCTGGAGTTCCAAGAATTTCTCTCTCCTCGTTTCCTCAGATCAAGTGTCCCCAGAGACCCAGAGAAGAAGCAGTCGCTCCTTCTAGCGTTACAGCGACTTTTGTCGCAAGAGGTCATTATGGTGGTTCCCACAAAGGATCAAGGATTGGGCTTTTATTCCAACCTTTTACGGTCCAAAAACCAAATGGGGATGTCAGACCCATTCTGGATTTAAGAGATCTGAATCGATTCCTAAGGATTCAGTCCTTCCTGCAGGATGGAGACTACTGTCCGAATTGAGCAGAACCAAAGCACACTCCACAGGAGTGCAACTCCTCTCACGGGACTTTTATCATAGGATCACCTCTAATAAAGGTAGGGAATGGTAGAATTTATATAAAAATAGTTATATTTATTGAAATATCCATATAAAAATCATTGACATGACCTAACAATACATGAATTAAAATGGATGCATATAAATGAGGAGGAAACAAATCTATGAGACAATGACTAATTGTAATGATACAGGTAGATTGAACACCAATAATCATAAGACCCGACGTTTCGAGGTAAGCAAAGGGTTGACCTCTTCTTCAAGGGTAACGACAATTGGTCAGGATGATTATTTCATCTAAAAGGTTAACAGAAGCAGAACAGGAGTAAGTGGACAAACATATCTCAAACATTCATAGCAAAAACAGCAGAGAGTTCATAGTTTACATTGCATGAATCATTTACATTGATTACAACACTTGTTGATTCTAAATATGTGTATATAAAATATATACTGACCACTCAGGTTCATATGAAAGTTTCCATGGACATTCTCAGCATCCAGTAGAAAAAGGTGCCGTCCGTCACGGCCACACAGGGGTCCAAGACCCAAAATCTGGGGGAAAAGAAATGACCAGGCAAGTCACAGGAGTAAGATGCCAGGGTGGGCTGTGGTTACTTCACAAAGGATATCCCCAAAAGACCAGATACCATCACCCCTTCGGTAAGAAGCTTATCAAAGCCCAAATGGTAGGGCTGAATAATAGAGGGTTCAATACCACTGGAATATAAATGATAAAAAGCGTTGATGAGAATATTATAAAGAAAACCTAGTATAAATGAAACATTTTAAAAAAGGGGAGGATTGACGGACGGACGGCACCTTTTTCTACTGGATGCTGAGAATGTCCATGGAAACTTTCATATGAACCTGAGTGGTCAGTATATATTTTATATACACATATTTAGAATCAACAAGTGTTGTAATCAATGTAAATGATTCATGCAATGTAAACTATGAACTCTCTGCTGTTTTTGCTATGAATGTTTGAGATATGTTTGTCCACTTACTCCTGTTCTGCTTCTGTTAACCTTTTAGATTAAATATTCATCCTGACCAATTGTCGTTACCCTTGAAGAAGAGGTCAACCCTTTGCTTACCTCGAAATGTCGAGTCTTATGATTATTGGTGTTCAATCTACCTGTATCATTACAATTGGTCATTGTCTCATAGATTTGTTTCCTCCTCATTTATATGCATCCATTTTAATTCATGTATTGTTAGGTCATGTCAATGATTTTTATATGGATATTTCAATAAATATAACTATTTTTATATAAATTCTACCATTTCCTACCTTTATTAGAGGTGACCCTATGATAAAAGTCCCGTTAGAGGAGTTGCACTCCTGTGGAGTGTGCTTTGGTTCTGCAGAATAATTGGGATGGGGGTTTACCTCTAAAATACTATAACGCCTACTGGGACGACACCTCTTTAGTTCTACTGTCCGAATTGATTCCATGCGGGAGGAGAATTTTTGGCATCAATAGACATCAGAGATGCATACCTACAGGTGCCCATTTTTCCTGCTCATCAGAAGTTTCTATGCTTCGAGGTAGGAGGGCGCCATTTCCAGCTTGTGGCTCTGCCTTTTGGGATAGCCACTGCACCTCGAGTGTTCACAAAGATCTTGGCTCCTCCTCTGGCCAGATTAAGGGCTCAGGGTATAACTGTCATAGCATACCTAGATGACCTGCTCTTGATAGACTGGTCGGTAGCCTCCTTGAACGGGAACTTGAGGACCACGGTCAAGTATCTGGAAAACCTAGGTTGGATCCTCAACCTAGAAAAATCTTTCCTAAAACCAGTAAGAAGACTGGAGTATTTGGGTCTGATCATAGATACAAGCCAGGAGAAAGTATTTCTTCCTCAGGCAAAGATCACTGCTTTAAGGGAGCTGATTCTGACAGTCAGGACCAAGAAGGGTCCTTCTGTCCGCCTTTGTATGAGGCTGCTGGGCAAGATGGTGGCTTCATTTGAAGCAGTTCCCTATGTTCAGTTTCATTCAAGACTGCTGCAACACAGTATTCTGTCCGCCTGGAACAAGAGGGTTCAGGCATTAGACTTTCTGATGCGCCTGTCTCATGCCGTGCGTCAGAGCCTCAATTGGTGGCTAATACCCGAAAACCTGCAGAAGGGGAAATCCTTTCTACCGGTTACCTGGACAGTGGTAACAACAGATGCCAGTCTGTCAGGTTGGGGAGCAGTTCTGGAAAAGTCTGCGATCCAGGGGCTATGGTCCAAGACCGAGAGGACCTTACCCATCAACATTCTGGAGATCCGGGCAGTATACCTAGCCCTAAAAGCCTGGACTATCAGGCTACAGGGTTGCCGGTCAGGATCCAGTCCGACAATGCCACACCAGTGGCTTATTATATCAATCATCAGGGAGGCACCCAGAGCCGAGCTGCTCAAAAAGAGGTGAACCAGATCTTAGTCTGGGCAGAGATGCAGGTGCCATTAATATCGGCAGTTTTCATTCCAGGGATAGAGACCTGGCAGGCGGACTATCTAAGTCGCCAGCAGTTACTCCCAGGGGAATGGTCTCTGCATCCCGACGTCTTTTGGGCCATATGCCAAAGATGGGGGTTCCAGATGTAGATCTCTTTGCATCCCGATTCAACAAACAGACAGATTTGTGACAAGGACAAAGTATCCTCTTGCATTTGGGACGGATGCGTTGGTGATTCTGTGGCATCGGTTCTCACTGATTTATGCATTCCCGCCTATTCTGCTACTGCCACGACTCCTTCGCAGGATCAGGCAGGAAAGGAAGTCAGTACTTCTGGTGGCCCCCGCTTGGCCCAGAAGGACTTGGTATGCAGAAATAGTAAGGATGACGGTGTGTTCCCCGTGGACCCTACCGGTACGCCCAGACCTGTTATCTCAGGGTCCAGTGTTCCATCCTGCCTTACAAACGCTAAATTTGACGGTTTGGCTATTGAGACCCACGTCCTGAAGAGTCGTGGACTTTCAGGTCCTGTGATATCTACCTTGATCAGTGCAAGGAAGCCAGCTTCCAGAATGATTTTTCATAGAGTCTGGAAAGCTTATGTATCCTGGTGTGAATCCAGAGGTTGGCATCCCAGAAAATATGTGATTTTCTACAATTGTGATTAGAGATGAAGCTGGCCTTGAGTACCATCAAGGGCCAGGTCTCGGCCTTATCTGTTTCAACGACCACTTGCTTTGCATTCCTTGGTCCGAAACTTTATGCAAGGGCTGATGCGTCTTAATCCTCCGGTTAAGGCGCCCCTAAACCCCGGGAACTTGAACTTGGTTCTGTCGGTGTTACAGAAACAGCCGTTTAAACCAATACGTCAGATTCCTTTGGTCTTGCTGACAAGGAAGCTAATTTTTCTGGTAGCCATCTCTTCTGCTAGAAGAGTATCAGAATTAGCAGCTCTTTCCTGTAAAGAGACTTATTTGATTGTACACAAGGATAGAGTGGTATTGCGCACTCATCCTAGTTTTTTACCGAAGGTGGTTTCAGATTTTCATATAAACAAAGACATTGTTCTACCTTCCTTCTTTCCAGATCCCTGTTCTCCGGAAGAAAGGTCATTACATTCTTTGGATGTAGTAAGAGCAGTCAAGACCTATCTGGAAGCAACTGCTCAAATTCGCAAAAGGGGTGTTTTGTTTGTGCTGCCAGAGGGTCCCAATAGAGGACAGGCAGCGTCAAAAGCTACCATTTCTAAATGGATTCGACAATTGATTATTCAAGCTTACGGTTTGAAACAGAAGATTCCTCCGTTTCAGATCAGGGCACATTCCACAAGGGCTATTGGCGCTTCTTGGGCGGTGCATCACCGGGCCTCTATGGCTCAAATCTGCAAGGCCGCAACCTGGTCTTCAGTTCATACATTCACCAGATTCTATCAGGTGGATGTGAGAAGGCATGAGGATATCGCCTTTGGGCGTAGTGTGCTGCAGACAGCGGTACAAGTTCCTCAGGTCTGATTGCACCCTACTTGGTTGTGATTCCCCTCTCCTCAGGTAGCATTGCTCTGGGACATCCCATCAGTAATTACTGAGGCTCTGTATCCCGTGATGTTCGAGAAAGAAAATAGGATTTTTTATAACAGCTTACCTGTAAAATCCTTTTCTTTCGATGGACATCACGGGACACAGAGGTCCCGCCCCTCTTCTAATACACTTATATTGCTTGGCTACAAAACTGAGGTATCCCTGCAAGGGGAGGGGTTATATAGGGGGTTAAACTTCCTGCTTAGGGTGTGACCAGTGTCCAATACCTAGTGATACCCTATAACCCATCAGTAATTACTGTGGCTCTGTGTCCCGTGATGTCCATCGAAAGAAAAGGATTTTACAGGTAAGCTGTTATAAAAAAAAATCCTATTTTTTGGATCACTTTCATTCCTATAACAAGAAATGTAAACATTGTGATAGAAATAAGTTATGACAAATCCTCTTTATGGGGGTTCATAAGACCTCAAATCTCTCCTCTACCCTGCAAAGCATGAGATAAAAAAAAAAAAAATTGATCTCCTGCTTTCTAGAAAAAAATGGAAGTGTTTACATCTGCCAGTGCCGGAAGTCATGTCATGACGTCTTTTCTGGCCTCCCAGGAGCATAGAGATGGCCAGGGACCATCTGGTCCACGGCCGGCTCTGTGGTAACCCTATTATGGAAGCACCAGATCAGATCCTGGGCTCTCTGATCACACAGGAGAGCCTGGAGAAGGGGGGTGGGAACACGTTCCCTCCCACTGCTTGTAAAAGCAATCCAGCGGCTAATCAGCCGCTAGTATGGCTTTTTACAAAATAAGGAATCGCTGGCTGATAAAAGATACCAGGACGATGCCTGTAGTTGCAATTTTATCCCAGTACAAACAATTCAACCTAAGGACGTCCTACAATTGGGAAATTACTAATTTCTAGTCCTCAGATGTAGTGGCTGCATTCGTTTTTCTTTTTTTTTCAGGATATGATTACTTTATTTTCACCTGGTGATCCTATGAGTAACACATTTCCTGTCTTAGGATGACAATGCTCACTTACTGTATCTCTGTATCTATAGAGGGGCAGTGTTGTTACCCTAGGACAGGAAGTGTGTTGGGACTACAGAAGACCTCCCTCCCTCTCTCCATAACATAAGGAGGAGGTAGTCTGCAGTCCTAACACACTTTCTGATAACAATGTTTGAGACAGGACTGCAGTGTGAATAAACAGATTTTTTTTTTTTGCACTTCTCAAACTGATATAAGAAAACACTAAATGATATATTTTAGGGAACAAAAGAGAACTTTATCATTAGGGTTTACATATACTTTAAACATTGATTTTTTTGCCATCTTCTGTCTTTTCACAGTGGAGCAGCGAGTACCACTCAGAATTCATCTCCTCCGCCAACTCGGTGCTCCGTTCAATCGTATCTCTCCTCATGCCGAGTGGAACCCCCGCACGCCAGCTTCCTCCTAGCGTCTCCGCTGTTGGGGAGAAGAGTAGGGCTGCTTTTCCGCTGGGATTGGGCCACGCCCCTGAATATGTGCGCCAGCGTGTGGCTTTAATTGGGTAAGGTGACAATCAGTAGATGATTATTATTTAATAGGGTGAGGTGACAGTAGGTTATTGAACAGCTCTGATTAGATGACATGTAAAGATGAGAATGTTGTATGTTGTTTTTTAGGGACGCCGCACACAGAGTCCACCCGCTGGCAGGACAAGGAGTTAACATGGGCTTCGCTGATGTGGCCAGTTTACTCAATCATCTGAGCAGTGCTGCATTTGATGGACGAGATTTAGGTAACTGCAGTACAGAGATGTCATAGAGCAAGCTTAACAGGAGATATGGAGTGATGTATGGGAATAGAGGAGTGGTTTATAGTTATAAGAATGGTTTACAGCGCAATGGACAGAGATGCACTGCCTTAAAGTATTCATACCCCTTTACATTTTCCACATTTTGTTATGTTACAACCAAAAATGTAAATGTATTTTATTGGGATTTTATGTGATAGACCAACACAAAGTGGCAAATAATTGTGAAGTGGAAGGAAAATGATTTTCAACATTTTTTACAAATATGTGAAAAGTGTGGGGTACATTTGTATGGCGCCCCCCTGAGTCAATACTTTGTAAAATCACCTTTCACTACAATTACAGCTGCAAGTCTTTTTGGGGATGTCTCTACCAGCTTTGCACATCTAGAGAGGGACATTTTTGCTCATTCTGCTTTGCAAAATAGCTCAAGCTCTGTCAGATTGGATGGAGAGCGTCTGTGAAGAGCAATTTTCAATTCTTGCCACAGATTCTCAATTTGATTTAGATCTGGACTTTGACTGGGCCATTCTAACACATAAATATGCTTTGATCTAAACCATTCCATTGTAGCTCTAGCTGTATGTTTAGGATCGTTGTCCTGCTTGAAGGTGAACCTCCTCCCCAGTATCAAGTCTTTTGCAGACTCTAACAGGTTGATTGTACAATGACAAAATGTGGAAAATTTCAAGGGGTGTGAATACTTTTTCAAGGCATTGAAGGGGCGTGGGTTATGGACCGATGGATAAAGATAGCGGGTGGTTATGAAGCAATAAATAGAGGTGGGGCATGGTTTGTGAAGCGATGAACAAAGCTAGGGGCGTGGATTTATGGAGCGATGGACGAGTGGGGAATGAAGGCTATAGGCGTGGTTTATAATAAAGCTTTCCTAAGAGAAATATGGGGTTGCCATTTCTAATAATGCAAGGTGCTTAACTTTTTTTTTTGGATACTCTGACTTCAATACCTTTTTGAGTTACTGACCTAGAACAAGTATGCATAACAGGAATGTAACAGTAAAGTCAGAAGTCCTCATCTGCTTTAGGTAAGGGGGGGGGGGGGGGTGTCAGTGTGGTAAGCAACTAGCATTTTTAGATTGCAGCCCCAATGTTTCTCTCCAGAATGGCTTCCTTCATTTTGTATTCTTAATGTAAAAATGTACTAAAACACATTTGTAATATTTTTATTTTTTGTGTAAGTAAACTAGTTTTCTGCTTAGTTATTATCAGTGCACAGCATCTGAGTGCCCCTGTACAGTCCTGCCTGTCATTGTGCTTTCCATGCAGTGTGTACATCCTTGTTCAAGCATTGTGACCCTGAGAACTACAAGCCCCAAGCTGCTCTCCCTTTTACACTTTGGATGCAGTGCTGGTTCTCCGTTATACATGTCTTCTCCTTGTCTCTGCTGTCCTATAGGGACCTCTGCAGATCTGCATAGCCTTTACGTTTCTCTTTTGTCAGGATCCTTAAGACATCTCCTGGCATATGAGACAGAGCGGCAACGCCAGAACCTCCCTCTAATGGCTGCTATTGACTTGTTGAAAAGATTATACAACACAAAGCTGCCTCCAGTTGTTCTTTTGCGCACTTTTGGTCTCCAAGCTACGAATGCAGTGACACCAATAAAGGTAGGCTGTCTTCCACGTTCCGTGTGCCGTTGGTGACTAGGTGGGGTGTGTGGGCTCATCTAACTTTGTATTTTTTTTTTGTCACCTCCAGGAACAGATCATGGCATTTGCCAGTAAATGATGATGCTTCATCCAATGACAATCAATATATAATTTATTGGCCGTCATTTCTTGTTATATTTAGTTTATAATAAAGATATGTTTTACACAGATTTTTAATCATTTTTTCCTATGACTATCACATCAGATGAAACCGTAAAATGAGTGCAGTGTAAAAATAATGACCGAGCTTATATCCATATTATACAGTGGAACCTTGGATTACAAGCATAATCCATTCTAGGAGAATGCTTGTAATTCAAAACACTCGAATATCAAAGCGTGTTTCCCCATAGAAGTCAATGGAAACAAAGATAATTCGTTCCGCATTGACTTCTATTACATGCAATACCGCTTGTGGCCAGAGGTGGGAGGCGGTGGAGAGCCTCGGAAATACTCGGGGACAGCTCGGAAACTGAGTATTTCCGAGTATTTCCGAACGGCTCCGAAGCGTTCCCAGTGTCCCCGGCGCCCCGGGCCAAATGCGGTAATGCACCGCCCATTAGCTTGAATTCTGCTCGTATTGCGAGACAACACTCGCAAACCGGGTCACAATTTGAAAAGAAAAAGTTGCTCGTCTTTCAAAACGCTCGTTAACCGCGTTACTCGTAAACCAAGGTTCCACTGTAATTACAGCTGGGTCTGAAGAACATCAGTTATTGTGTAAGCTGGCCATAGATGGATTAAATCTCGGTCTATCCCTGCTGAACTGGCCGAGCCTTTGCGAGTCATGCTTGTAACTGTCAGCCTTGCAATGCCTTATGGTACTTGTTCAACAGCTGGAAGGCTGCCAGTTTGACACCCATGCGTATAGTCCATTTGGTTTTTAAAGGATAAGTTCACCTTTGGGAACATGTCACATGTTCACCCGATTTTAGGGTGTAACGTGTTCCGAGTGCCGTAGCCCCTCCTCTCTGTGGCAGCAGTATGGGGAGAAGTTCCTTGTATTAGCTGTCGCTGTTTGAAAAACAGCTTGGCCACGTCATCAACCCTGTCCTCAGGGCCCACTAACAGGCCAGGTTTTATGTATTACCTTGGGGGAGATGCAGACTAGAATACTGCAATCACTGAGCAGCAAATGATATCACCTGTGATGTATTTCAGTTATCTTGCAAACCTGGCCTGTTAGTGGGTCCTTAGGACAGGAGTTGATGACCACTGATTTAAACACACAGCTCTGTGTATCTGAATGAACTACAAGTCCCAACATCCTTAGCAGCTGTCGGCTTGTAGTTCTCAATGAACTCCCATGGCGCTGTGGTAGTTCATTGAGTCTTCCTGTCAGCGAGAATCGGCTTACCCATACGGGATATGTGGGCACACAGATACACTGACCGTGTACAGGAGACCTGCATGGCATCATCGATCTGTCAATCGCTGGTGCGATGCGTTCCAGGCTCCTACAACAGGAAAATAATTTATTTACACTTTTTTTTTTTTTTTTTACCTGCAAAAAAAATGTGCATTTATTATTATTTTTCTTTTTTTTTAAAAGTGAACTTCTCCTTCAAGGATTTTTATCACCTGCCTGTAGTGGCTCCAAATACCCACTCTCCTCACAGCTGTGTTTTTATAGATCCCATACAGACTTGTGCTTCTTGCTGGGCTGTGACAAGCAGATGGAGCACAGAACTTAGTCTGGCTAATCACCGAAATCCAAGGAGAAACGGGAGAAATTCAACTGAACTGCGTGATTTTCAGGCTGACAACTATTGACACAAACGCTACAAAAAAGCTGACAGACATCAGTGACTCAAAGACAGTACTTTACAGTAAATTAAATAATTTATTTAGTAATCATTACATTTTAATAAATTAAATACAAAGAGCAGCTGGTTAGAGATGGTCAGTGCAAATTGCATATTATTCTAGATTAGGACATGAATAAGAGAAGAATATACAATTACGATGAGCTCTCTCCTCCCTTAATCAGAGAACATGAATGTTTAGAAAACACATTTTTGGGTAAAATTCCGAGGTGTGCAATAAGACTCGTGATAAGGCACTGGGTTGTGATATTGCTGCTGGCGCTACTACAACGGTAACAGGGACTGCAACACGTGGAAAGCGGCTCCCAGCGTCCAACTCATCTCCACGTTTCGCACTTTTTTGCTTAGCTGAAATGAAAAGCCAAAACGTGATTCAGAAGGTGCAAAAACCATGAAATGAGCATCAGGAAAGTCCATTTACCTGCAAGAGAGTTCCGTCCTCGAAGCCAAAGCCTTCCCTGAGCAGAGCAGTGATGTAGGTCAGATCCATACACAGGAAGTGGCTGTGAGATGAGTCGCTGGTCATGTGATCGCACACTGTGGGAAGACGCACTCTTTTTACAGTTTGCTGCATACACAAGGTTTTTTTTTTTTACCTTCATGCATAGAATGCATGAAGGTAAAAAACCTTGTGCCTTTACAAACACTGGTCTCGCACAGTACAGAGAACGTGGAAATGCAAACGGCTAGATACCTTTTCTCATCAGCAGTATATAGCAGTCTTGTGACTTCTATCAGTGCCTGGTTAAAGCTTGTAGGAGGAGTTTTGATGCAGGACCCCTGACCCTCTGAACAGTGCTGATTGGCCCTGTGCTAATCACATGCACTCGCCCAAGAAAAAAAAACTATCTAGCAATACACACCAAACTGAGCATGTGCAGCCTAACTCCAGTAACTCTGTCTCATCCAGACATGTTTTGGAGTCAGTGCAAGAAAGGGAGGATCTGTGCATACAGGATCAAACAGCCTTTTTACACAATGGAGGGTTAACCCCTTAGGTTCCACAGTGAGTATAACAAGCATGCTTTACTGCATATACAGACTGATTTTACTGTTGTGGGTTTAGTAACACTTTGGCTACTTTCAGGCGCTTTTGGGCTAAAAATAGCACCTGAAAAACGCCACCCCTGCCACCCCAGCGTGAAAGCTCAAGTGCTTTCACACTGGAGCGGTGCGCTTGCAGGATGGGAAAAAAAGTCCTGCAAGCAGCATCTTTGGGGCGTTGCGGGAGCGGTGAATACACCGCTCCTAAAAAAAAGACCCTGCCATTGAAATCAATGGCCAGCGCTGCCGAAGCACCCACAAAACGCTTTGCGTGTGCTTTTAACCCTATTTTCAAAAGTGCCCCGCTAGCAGCCGAAAAAGCGGCGCTAAAACAGCGGTAAAGCACCGCTAAAAATAGAAAAATAAAACATTTACCGCCGATGCGTGCGAGACCCCCCCCCCCCCCCCCCCCCCAGTGTGAAAGTGCCCTTTAAGTATAAAGGCTACAGGCTTTTCTTGTAAAATTTGAGCTTAGCCACAAAGCCTGCTTATTGGCCATCAAGGTTACTCATCACGTTAAAGAGTCAGTTGGGTTTATAAGAGGACAGAAAGCAGCAATTACCAAGACCAATAATTATAGGAAAAGTCAGGATCAGCATAAAGCTTTCTTTGGCTACCTGCATCTGATGTGCCTTTCACTGCTTATGAATTTTTGATCGACTCAGAACTAATTCCCCAGGTTTGTTTTAACTTCCTTCTCCAGAAAGGTAGTATCATAAGAAACCCCAATCTTGACAACCGTTGAGCCTCCATATTCAAAAATCTGGTCAGCAATAGCAGTCCCATACAAAATCACTATTCATTCTTTTGGGTATGTGCGATTTCTCTTTTTCCCCCTATTGTTACCACTTAAAAATAGGATTTTTAAACAGATGCTTTATACCCAATATAAAATCCTTTTCTTTGAGTTGATTGACCAACACAGGAAGTCTTAAACCTTTGGGGTTATACTGCCGCCTACAAAATGTAGGATACTGACAAACAAAAAAAGTGTAGGCCTAAGCAGGGTATAACTTAGTACCAAAAAAAAGATCAAAAGTAATCAAACACAAAAGGGGTCCCTTGTCAAGAAGAATATATTACGGTGAGTACAAAAAATGTTATTTTCTTTCTAGTATGCGATGCATACCGGACACATTATGCCTTTACACATACCACTGCAATCAGTCATGTAGACACAATTTTGCTGCCCGGGCATCACCCTGGTACAATCACTTGAGCAAAATGAGTACAGGTATGTGATTTTGTGGCAAGTGGTTAAAGAGTAACTCCACTTTTGTTGAGAAAAAAAAAAAAAAACATTCCCCTCTGGGTGATCTATGTACATTACAAGGGTTTTAACAAACTCTGTTGCAGATTCCTATCTTTTGTTATTCTGAAGAAATCCCTGAGTGTTTTAGTCCCTGTGGTAAGTGAATCTAATGGGAGTAGTTTCATAATTGTCAATCAGCTGCTGTACCTGCTGGGCTCTGTATCCCTTTAGATGTGATTTCCTATTGGGAGTGTCTCACCAAAAATGACATTTTTGTTGCAGGGGATGCCTGAAATCTGACTTGTATCTTAGTACAGTGGAACCTTGGATTACGAGCATAATCCGTTCCAGGAGAATGCTTGTAATCCAAAGCACTCTCATATCAAAGCGACATTCCCCATTGAAGTCAATGGAAACGAAGATAATTTGTTCCGCATTGACTTCTATTGCATGCAATACCGCATGTGGCCAGACTTTGGGGGGGGCGCTGGAGAGCCTCGGAAATACTCAGGGACAGCTTGGCTGAACTTGGAAACACTCGGGAACGGAATACTTCCGAACGGCTCCAAACCCTCACCCCCCGCACCTCTGGCCAAATGCGGTACTGCAAACACCATTGGCTTGAATCCTGCTTGTTTTTCGAGACAACACTCACAAACCGATTCAGGATTTTTTTTTTTTTGAAAGTTTCTCGTCTTTCAAAACGCTCGTTAACCGCGTTACTTGTAAACCAAGGTTCCACTGTACAGACTTCTGGGATAAACACACAAGCAGGAAATTATGTATCTGGGGGACGTTCTGTACACATTCTGTGTACAGAACACCTCCGGGTAGCCATATTGCTTTTTACAGAAAATTATAGAGCTACAGATTGAAAAGGAAAGGTAATTTCCCATAACATTCAATTACAATATGACTTGTGTCCCAATTGTATACGCCAGGGATATGCAATTAGCAGACCTCCAGCTGTTGCAAAACTACAAGTCCCATCATGCCTCTGGGTGTCATGCTTGTGGCTGTCAAGAGTCTTGCTATGCCTCATGGGATTTGTAGTTCTGCAACAGCTGGAGGTCCGCTAATTGCATATCCCTGGTATACGCTATATTATTTTTTTGCCTTTTTTTTTTTTTACCCACAAAGTGAAGTTACCCTTTAAGCGCTGCTTGCAGGGCACATCTATAGGGACAGAGTCTGGGGGTGCATCATTTCTTCTACAACACAAGAACTGATTATGTGTGATTACTTTAAGTTTTTATAACTTAGGATGTGTGGAGGGGACCGATCCTTGTGACAAGCTTATGATCACGTAAAATAAACCAAAAGAAAAAAAAAAGGCTTTAGTAAATCTGCTCTTTAGCAATCCAAATTCTTACCTTCTCTTGCTTTTTGGGCAAAGTCCCGGACTTCCAGCACACCACCATTCTCGAAATCTGATATAACAAAAATGCTGCATTAGGAGAACAGAACATCAGTCAGGTTACATACACAGGACGCTCAGCGCTCACCAATCAGGCTGCTGTCTACAGCACGGTCATAGAAGTATGAGAAGGCATAGAATGGGCTGTGTCGGATCTCATCCACCTGGTGCAGCTTTCCGCCTACAATACGTCGAACCTCCGAGTAACATAAATTAAATCCAGCGAGACCTGAAGGGAAGAATGGAGGGTACCTGATGTAAAGAGTGGAACATAAGGCTAGCCCACATATGTAATACATCAGCAATATCTTAGACAAAGAATTTAAAGGACAAACCCACTTTTGAAGCACATTCTAAAAACTGGCATTTCCAATCACATTAGAGGCTCCCTGAGAAATGAAATAAGCGCCCCGCCCCCTAGCCAAGAGTTGCTTATAGGCTTTATCGAGGCATCTTTGAAAATCTATAGGGAGACTATAGAGCACAACTGAAGTCAGAGAAACAGATATTCTGTTGGATAGACGTTTAAATAATCTCCATATTCAGTGTCTTCCCACTGCTTTTTTTTGTTATAGCGCTTGCACAGTAGTGCCTAAATTGGCTGTGCAGTCCAATAGGCACTAGAGATTGACCACTGTACCAAGTGCCCTCTGTAATCCTTTATAGCACTACCTTGTATGAGGACACCTGTGAAGACTGCGGCTGTTACTTATCCAAATTAGCATAGCAATAGTTTCCACTAAGAGAAAAAAATATTTTAAGGTGTTTCCACCATGTCCTGTAAGAGGATTTTAAAAAAAATACAATTGTCACCACAACAAATGTAAATGGGAAAAAATTTCCCAAATGGGACAACTCCATGATAGCGTTAAAACCTGAGTACATCCGTCATCATCAAACTGTCCTCTCCTACATAAAAACCTGAATGTGCTCCTCAGTACCCTTTTTTACTCAGTTTGCTCCTCGCAATTATACTGTCTTTTCCTTCCTTAGAACCTGAGTGTCCCCATCACCGTCAGACTGTCTTCCCCTTCTATAACCTAAGTGCGCCCCTTATCCTTCCTCAGAACTTGAGAGCTCCTATTACCATTAGACTGTCTTCCTCCTTATAGAACCTGAGTGGACCCCTTATCATCAGGCTGTCCTCTCCTTCCTCAGAACCTAAGTACCCCCCTCTCCATCAGACTGTCCTTTCCTTCCTCAGAACCCAAGTACCCCTTCTCCATCAGACTGTCCTCTCCTTCCTCAGAACCTAAGTACCCCTCTCCATCAGACTGTCCTTTCCTTCCTCAGAACCTAAGTGCCCCCTTCTCCATCAGACTGTCCTCTCCTTCCTCAGATCCTGAGTGTGCTTCTCACCATTAGAGTGCCACTCCCCTACTAAGAAACCTCAGCGCGCCCCTTGCCTTCTCCTTCCTCAGAACTTGAGTGCACCCCACACCATCACACACACTATTTTGCCCTTCTAGAACCTCAGACTGCCTTCTCCTTCCTCAGAACCTAAGTGCACCCCTCACCATCAGACAGTTTTTCCTTACACAGAATTGGAGTGCATTCCTAACTTTTACACAGTTTTCTCCTTCCTCAGAACCTAAGTACCCCCTCTCCATCAGACTGTCCTCTCCTTCCTCAGAATCTAAGTACACCTCTCCTTCCTCAGAACCTAAGTCCCCCCCTCTCCATCAGACTGTCCTCTCCTTCCTCAGAACCTAAGTACCCCTCTCCATCAGACTGTCCTCTCCTTCCTCAGAACCTAAGTGCCCCCTTCTCCATCAGACTATCCTCTCATTCCTCAGAACCTAAGTGCCCCCTTCTCCATCAGACTGTCCTCTCCTTCCTCAGATCCTGAGTGTGCTTCTCACCATTAGAGTGCCACTCCCCTACTAAGAAACCTCAGCGCGCCCCTTGCCTTCTCCTTCCTTAGAACTTGAGTGCACCCCACACCATCACACACACTATTTTGCCCTTCTAGAACCTCAGACTGCCTTCTCCTTCCTCAGAACCTAAGTGCACCCTTCACCATCAGACAGTTTTTCCTTACACAGAATTGGAGTGCATTCCTAACTTTTACACAGTTTTCTCCTTTCTCAGAACCTGAGTGCAATTTCACCAGAAGACCATCAGGATGTCTTCCCCATCTAAAACCTAAGTGTGCCCCTCACCATCAGACTGGCATCTTCTTTCTCAGAAACTGAGTGCGCCCCTCACCATTCTACTTCCCCAGTTCAAGAATCTTATTGCCCCCCTCAATATCGGACTCACCATCAGAGTGTCCTCCATATCTGTAGGTTACACTAGCAAATACCCATGATCCATTCAGCTCTGGGGGAAAACAATGGCTGCGCAAGGTCTGCTTCTGTTCGGCTGATATAGAGGAGAAATAGGATGTCACACATGTAGTATGTTATTTAATACAGTATTATGACTATAGTTTTACTGATGGTAAAGCAAGATAATAACAAGCAAGACATATCATAACATGAATCACTGAGAAAGAAAGGGAAACACGGATCAGTATAAGAAACCACATAGTTTAAAAAGATAAAAAAAATTCAAAATAAAAAAAAATAGAAAAACATGTGTATCGCACAAAAATTAAAAATCGTGTGATGCACATTTACTGATTTTTTTTTTCCTTCTTTGCGATACACATTTCGCGATTTTTTATTTTTTTGCGATACACATATTTTTCTATTTTGAATTTTTTAAAATCTTTTTAAACTATGTGGTTTCTTATACTGATCCGTGTTTCCTTTCCTTTTCTTTCTCCGTGATTCATGTTATGATATGTCTTGCTTGTTATCAGTTCCTGAGAAACATGCACCTGCAGCGGTGTTCTCGTTTACCATCTAATTAGTGGGAGTGACATGCATTATCCTTTTATTTTTTTCACTATTTTTATGTTGTATTTTTCTATGGTGACTGTGCTGGGAACAAGGCTAAGTGCCGAAACGCATCAGCTATCACATTTTTACGGTCATGTTATAATTAAAGATTACAGAAGAATTTCCAGAGTTGCCGGCATTTCGTTTCTTATTCTCAAGTATCTTGGTTGGATGGAAGGAGGACATCCCAAGCCTGAGCACCTGGAGTAGGTGTGTCAGTCTTCCATTATCTCATCAGAGGCTTGACAGTCAGAGCAGTGCTTCTCTTGCATGCACATATTTTGAAAGATGAAGTTACGCCGAGTAAATTGATACCCAACATGTCTCGCTTCAAAATTGTGTCCGCTCATGGAATAGCGACAAACTTTGGCACTTAAAAATCTCCATTGGCGACCAGTTTTGAGATACAGAGGAGGTCTAGAATTATTGCCCTTGCTCTAATGATCGTGGTGATACCTCACATCTGTGGTTTGAACACCGTTTTCATATGCGGCGCAACTTAAAATAATTAGATGCCATGAAAAAAAAAAAAGTCCCTTTAAGACCATTGGGCGGAAGTAACGTTTGACGCTGCTTCTGCCATCTAATGTTATGGAGCCCAGTGGGGGCCATCTTTCCCTCACTCGGCATCCAGACTCAGAGGGGAAAGGACGCAATCGTCTCCGCCACTACCGACGGCTTCAGTAAGCGGCGGAGACGACCGGAGCGCGGCGGGAGCCCTCCTGCCCCCGATAAAAGTGATCTGGCGGCGAATCCGCCGCAGAGACCACTTTTATTGTAAAGAACTGCATGCCGTTTTTGACAATACCGGGGTTATGGCAGCTAGCTGCTTCCTTAACAACGGTATTTAGCGCCAAAATACCAACATACAGTGATTTGCGTGAAGTGGTTAAAGAGAAAAAAAAATGGAAAAAAAAAAAAACTTGTCTGATCTTAGTTTCCATGTAAAGCAAGATACACACTATACCATTTTACTTAGATTTTTACCTTTGGATTTACCAAAACCATATAATATGAGGTCAGACCTAAACACTTTCAATTTGTATGCAATCAGGCAGGCCCTTGCACTAAATATTTGGTAAGGTAAGGTAAATCTAAAAAAAAAAAAAAAAAAATCAAACAAAAGTTGTATAGTGTGTATCCAGCTTAAAGAGGAGTTCCACCCAGGGGGGCCGTCCAAAAAAAAAAAAAAATTAAAAGTCAGCAGCTACAAATACTGCAGCTGCTGACTTTTAATTGGACACTCACCTGTCCCTGGGTCCAGCGATGGGGGGGGATCGAAGCCCCGCTCGTCTCCCCCCTCCGCTCGTCGGCGCCGGCATTTCAACTGTGGGCGCCGGGCTGTGGCTTCACAGCCTGGCACCCACTGCGCATGCGCGAGCGGCGCCGTGCGCCGTGATTGGCCGCTCAATCACCTGGGACCTGTAATGGGTCCCAGATGATTGACAGGAGGGAGGGAAGGAGCAGAGCGGAGCCCTTCCTGTGCCGAGGATGAAGTGATGTCACCAGCCCAGGCTAAGGGATAGGCAGACTACGAGGGACCACCTAGCAACAGGCATTTAGAGGTAAGTGAAAAAAAAAAATATCCAAATGTTTTTTTGGGGTTTTTTTTAGAATTTTTACAGGTAGTTTTGTTTTTTGGGTGGAACCCCACTTTAAGAATGGTCTGTTAAGCTAGCCATAGACGGTGCAATTTTCTTTTCTGCAACCACGGCAGGAAAGAAAACAGCTCAATTCCACCATCAACACAGTCAGTAATGATCAGGGAATCCCTCCCGTAGATCTATCATGTTCTCCCAGTAGGGGGGCGGGGGAGCCATCCACGCCGGAAAAACACAGTGATTATTGCTAGCAGCTATAGCTGCTGGCAAGAATTTAATGAAAAATCCGACCTATACATGGTTCGAATCTCGGCCAGTCCCTGCTAAACCTATGGGCGGGTTGAAGCTAGCATAAACATTAGATGATCAAAACTTCAAACAAAAAATGGACAGATTGAATGACACGATCATTATATATAGTGGAGTCGCACACATATAGCAACCCACCACCGACTTTGTGGTGACAACATACATTTTAAGATTTACCTACAGACACCGAAGCGTCAAGAACTGCAAAGCGAGCCTCCTTCAGACCGAAACCCAGATAACTGGAACAACAACAATGGCATTAATTACTATCGGCAAAGTCCTCTAAAGAGAGCTGACCCGCGGCACAGAAGACCCACCTATGTGTGTAGAGGCGATATGTGCTATTGAACAGCTCAAAGGAAGCCAACGACTCTTGTGAAGTCTCATCTAATGTAGCCTAAAAAGATAAAAAAGAGAAAGGACCAGTCTACTAAAGAGAGAAACAGACAGTAGTTAGTGTTGTACATAGAGAGAGAAATAAAAACTTACTTTATTAAGAGGAAGGAAGGTGATCTGTGTAGATGCTCCACCCAAATCCAAAGTGCCCACACTACGATCTCCATGTAACCGACCTAGAGGGTAGCAGAGAATATAGCTGGTGCACACAGTGACCTGACTGAACCCCCATCCACGCTGCACACAGACATACTGACCCAACTGTACCCCCATCTACACTACATATAGACATACTGACCCAACTGTACCCCCACCTACACTACACACAGACATACTGACCCAACTGTACCCCCACCTACACTACACACAGTCATACTGACCCAACTGTACCCCCACCTACACTACACACAGTCATACTGACCCAACTGTACCCCCATCTACACTACACACAGACATAGTGACTCAACTGTACCCCCACCTACACTACACACAGTCATACTGACCCAACTGTACCCCCACCTACACTACACACAGTCATACTGACCCAACTGTACCCCCACCTACACTACACACAGTCATACTGACCCAACTGTACCCCCACCTACACTACACACAGTCATACTGACCCAACTGTACCCCCATCTACACTACACACAGACATAGTGACTCAACTGTACCCCCACCTACACTACACACAGTCATACTGACCCAACTGTACCCCCACCTACACTACACACAGTCATACTGACCCAACTGTACCCCCACCTACACTACACACAGTCATACTGACCCAACTGTACCCCCATCTACACTACACACAGTCATACTGACCCAACTGTACCCCCATCTACACTACACACAATCATACTGACCCAACTGTACCCCCATCTACACTACACACAATCATACTGACCCAACTTTACCCCCATCTACACTACAGTCATACTGACCTAACTGTACCCCCACCTACACTACACACAGACATACTGACCCAACTTTACCCCCATCTACACTACACAGTCATACTGACCTAACTGCACCCCCAGCTACACTACACACAGACATACTGACCCAACTGTACCCCCATCTACACTACATAAAGATATACTGACCGAACTGTACCCCCAGCTACACTAAACACAGTCATACTGACCCAACTGTACCCCCACCTCAACTACATATAGACATACTGACCCAACTGTACCCCCATCTACACTACACACAGTCATACTGACCCAACTGTACCCCCACCTACACTACATATAGATATACTGACTGAACTGTACCTACACTACACACCGTGATACTGGCCCAACTGTACCCCCATCTATACTACGCACAGTCATACTGACCCAACTGTACCCCCATCTACACTACACACAGTCATACTGACCCAACTGTACCCCACCTACACTACACACGGACCTACTGATCCAACTGTACCCCCACCTACACCACACACAGTCATACTGACCCAACTGTACCCCTCACCTACACTACAAATAGACAACTACACACAGACATACTGACCCAACTGTACCCCCATCTACACTACACACAGTCATACTGACCCAACTGTACCCCCACCTACACTACACACAGATATACTGACCCAAATGTACCCCACCTACACTACATATAGACAACTACACACAGACATACTGACCCAACTGTACCCCCACCTACACTACACACAGACATGCTGATCCAACTGTACCCCCACCTACACTACAGCCCTGGCCAAAAGTTTTGAGAATGACACAAATATAAATTTTCACAAAGTCTGCTGCCTCAGTTTTTATGATGGCAATTTGCATATACTCCAGAATGTTATGAAGAGTGATCAGATGAATTGCAATTAATTGTAAAGTCCCTCTTTACCATGAAAATGAACTGAATTCCAAAAAAAAAAAAAAACATTTCCAGTGCATTTCAGCGCTGCCACAAAAAGACCAACTGACATGTCAGTGATTCTTGTGTTAACACAGGTGTCTGTGTTGACGAGGACAAGACTGGAAATCACTCTGTAATGCTGATTGAGTTAGAACAGACTGACAGCTTTAAAAAGAGGGTGGTGCTTGAAATTATTGTTCTTTCTCTGTTAACCATGGTTACCTGCAAGGAAACACGTGCAGTCATCATTCCTTTTCAAAAAAAGGGATTCACAGTCAAGGATATTGCTGCTACTAAGATTGCATCAAAATCAACCAATTATCAGATCATCAAGAACTTGGAAGAAGAAGAAGAGGAGAGAGGTTCAATTGCTGTGAAGAAGGCTTCAGGGCGTCCAAGAAAGTTCAGCAAGCGCCAGGACCGTCTCCTACAGTTGATTCAGCTGCGGGATCGGGGCACCACCAGTACAGAGCCTGTTCGGAAATGGCAGCAGGAAGGTGTGAGTACATCTGTACGCACAGTGAGGCGAAGACTTTTGGAGGCTAGCCTGGTGTCAAGAAGGGCAGGAAAGAAGCCACTTCTCTCCAGGAAAAACACCAGGGACAGACTGATAGTCTGCAAAAGGTACTGCTGAGGACTGGGGTAAAGTCATTTTCTCTGATGAATCCCCTGATTGTTTGGGGCATCCAGAAAAAATGGAGAACAAAAAGGTGAACACCACCATTAGTCTTGTGTCATACCAACAGTAAAACATCCTGAGACCATTTATGTGTGGGGTTGCTTCTTAGCCAAGGTAGTGGGGCTCACTCACAACTTTGCCTAAGAAACACAGCCATGAATAAAGAATAGTGCAAAAACATCCTCCGAGAGAAGCTTCTCCCAACCATCCAAGAATAGTTTGGTGACAAACAATGCCTTTTCCAGCATGATGGAGCTCCTTACCATAAGGCAAAAGTGATAACTAAGTGGCTTGGGGAACAGAACATCACCATTTTGGATCCACGGCCAGAAAACAAAAATACTTGTGTCATTCTCAAAACTTTTGGCAACGGCTGTACATACAAACATACTGGCCAGACTGTACCCCCACCTACACTATACGCACAGACATACTGAGCCAACTGTTCCACCCACCTACATTACAAACATAGGCATACTGATCTGACTGTAGTCCACCTACACTACACAGTCATACTGATCCAACTGTACCCCCAGCTTCACCATACACAAAGACTTGACCATACCCTCCACTTACACCATAAACAAAGAGGTATCCTGCCTGTGTTTACCTGTCAGAAAGTTTACACTGATCCAGGCTAATATTCCTAAGAAGAAAAAAAAAAACACAACAGACAAAAAGAATCCAGTTAGAACCCTGAGGACTAGCTTTTGTCTACCATGTCTATGATCCCATCATATAGAGACCAAAGCAATGCTCTTCAGATCTCTAGAGAAGTCCATGATAGAATAATCTGCAACATATATCAATGTGTATTGATAGGAGAGTAGTTGGGGCAGAGTAATGTTCTGCAAATCTCTAGAGGCAAGTGATGGATTAATTTTCAGAACATATGTAAAAATGTGTTGGTGCTCATCACTGATCACCTGCTGATCTCCTATCTTCTGTATTATGCGAAAAAGGAGATTGCCATGAAATGGGCCTCACCAACCCCCCCAGCTATATCCTCCTGGGAAGTATAGATAAATGTGGCCTTGCCCATGTATAAGATTACTGAATAAGGGGTGTTCATGGAAATATGACAACGTTTGGTCCCCGTGGACTTCCACCTGAAGCTAATTGTTGGATCTGTATAATAATGCACCGGGCATTTTGACCAGGGTTATTGGGATGGGCATCCAGGCCCTTAATCCCCTTTTCTTTTTCTCTCCTCCTCTTCCTTCCAAAATCTCATGCCCGCCCGCCCCCCTCCCCCTCCTGCCTTCCTCCATACTACACTTTGTCTCCGCCCCAGATATAGTTAATCGACTGATCCATCTTTCAAGTTAAGTATACCTTGGGCATGAATATTGTTTTTCTCGCACAAATTAATTTTCTATTCTTGTTTTATTGCTGTAGGATATACCAGGCCATGTCATTATGTATATTTTGATATTGTTTTATTTTTAAATACCAATAAAGTACTCCTGTTTTGTTCAATATAAAAAAAAATGTGTTGGTGGTGTCTGTAGATTGCACATTGGAAATATTTGCCGTGTCTTTTCTCACCTTCGTCAGTTCCATCCAGAATGGTGACGCTGTTTTCTGGTACTAGAAAAGGAGAAGAGTTGAAGACTTTCCTCACCTAAGTAAGAGGAAAAGAAGATCCGTTTATGACCTATAAAAAAACATCCCATCCATTCACCCACCGAAGTCATGTACCCAGACCACTTAACCAAGCCATGAAACCAAAGCACATATTCAAGCCAAGCACCCAGGCTACATACCCCAATTGCAGCTTGAAATGAAGACAGACACAGTTTTTGTTTTATCCAGCTATATTTACTCAGTGCAACTTATAACATCCAAGTGAACGATATAACACCAACATGTCAGAAAAAAAATAAAATTTCAAAAACAAAATCACAAAAAAACAAAGTTGGAAAAAGGATCCCCCCATTGTGTCAGTATTTTGTTGAACCACCTTTTTCTTTAATTACAGCCTTTATTCTGTTGGGATATGTCTCTACTAACATTGCACATCTAGACTTAGACTCATATTTGCCCACTCTTCCTTGCAGATTTGCTCAAGTTCAGTTAAATTTGATGGTGACCGTTTGTGGACTGCAGTCTTTAAGTAATTCTACAGATTTTCAATGGGGTTTAAGTCTGGGCTCTGACTAGGGCATGCGAAGGACATTCACCTTTTTCTCCTTCAACCACCATGAGGTCATTTTTACTGTGCGCTGTGGGTCATTGTCATATTGTCAGCAGATTTTTATCAAGCATTTGAAGGTATTTTGCCCCATGCATTTTTCCTTCTATCTTGACAAGTGCTCCAGTCCCTGCTGCAGAGAAACGCCCTCATAACAGGATATTACCACCTCCATGCTTTACTGTAGGAATGGTGTTATTTGGATGGTGAGCTGTATTGGATTTTCGCCAGACATATCGTTTGGTGTTGAGGCCAAATAATTCAACTTTAGTCTCATCTGACCAGAACACCTTTTCTATGTGGCCTCAGAATCTTCAAGGTGTGTTTCGGCAAAGCTCAGTGGTGACTGCATGTGGCCTTTCTTGAGGAGTGGCTTTTTTCTTGCAACCCTTCAATACAAGTCACATTTGTGGAGAATTTGTGATATTGTTGTCACATGCTCACAATGACCGCTCTTTGTCATGAATTCCTGCAACTGCTTCAGAGTTGCTGTAGGCCTCTCTGACCAGTTTCCTCCTGGCTCTTTCATCCAGTTTGGAGCGACGTCCTGATCCAGGGAGGGTCTGTGTTGCACCAAATACCTTCCACTCCCTGATAATAGCCTTCACCATACTTCTAAGCATTGATAAAGCCTTTGAAGTGAAGTGTTTTTGTATCCATCTCCTCACTTGTGCCTGTCCACAACTTTATCCCGGAGTTCTTTTGACAGTGCCTTGCCACCCATAGTTGATTGCTTGCTTCAGTTGCACTACCAGGGACTGAAATGTTCCAGGAAAGCGCTTTTCATACTGAGCTAATCAAAATGACCACAGCTGATCACAGTTGAAAGTCAACTGGCTTTGTGTGCCATTGAGAAGGTGATTAGCTACACCTGCTTGAGTTTACATGTCATTTTCAAGAGGGGGGTGATCCTTTTTCCAACTCAGTGATTCTCTTTTTTTTTTTTTTTTCTGACATGTTGGTGTTATATCTTTCACTTGGATGTTGGAAGTGAATACAGCTGGATAAAACAAAAATTGTGTCGGTCTTTCAGGTTTTAAAATAATAAAATGTGATTATTTTAAAGGGGCTGATTCTTTCCTATACCCTCTGTATATACAGTGTCTTGAAAAAGTATTCACACCCCCTTGAAATTTTCCACATTTTGTCATGTTACAACCAAGAATGTAAATGTATTTTATTGGGATTTTATGTGATAGACCAACACAAAGTGGCACATAATTGTGAAGTGGAAGGAAAAGATAAATGGTTTTCAAAATGTTTTACAAATAAATATGTGAAAAGTGTGGTGTACATTTGTATTCAGCCAATACTTTGTAGAACCTCCTTTCACTGCAATTACAGCTGCAAGTCCTTTTGGGGATGTCTCTTTTGGCCATTCTTCTTTGCAAAATAGCTAAAGCTCTGTCAGATTGGATGAAGAGCGTCTGTGAACAACAATTTTCAAGTCTTGCCACAGATTCTCAATTGAATTTGGGTCTGGACTTTGACTGGGTCATTCTAACACATGAATATGCTTTGATCTAAATCATTCCATTGTAGCTCTGGCTGTATGTTTAGGGTTGTTGTCCTGCTGGAAGGTGAACCTTCGCCCCAGTCTCAAGTCTTTTGCAGACTCTTAACAGATTTTCTTCTAAGCTTTCCCTGTATTTGGCTCCATCCAACTTCTCATCAACTGACCAGCTTCCCTGTCCCTCTTGAAGAAAAGTATCCCCACCACCATGTTTCACGGTGGGGATGGTGTGTTCAGGGTGATGTGCAGTGTTAGTTTTCCGCCACACATAGCATTTTGCTTTTAGGCCAAAAAGTAAAATTTTGGCCTCATCTGACCAGAGCACCTTCTTCCACATGTTTGATGTGTCCCCCACATGGCGTCTCGTAAACTGCAAACGGGACTTCTTATGACTTTCTTTCAACAAAGGCTTTCTTCTTGCCACTCTTCCATAAAGGGCAGATTTGTGGAGAGCCCGACTAATAGTTGCCCTGTGGACAGATTCTCCCACCTGAGCTGTGGATCTCTTCAGCTCCTCCAGAGTTACCATGGGCCTCTTGGCTGCTTCTCTGATGAAAGCTCTCCTTGCCCGGCCTGTCAGTTTAGGTGGACGGCCATGTCTTGGTAGGTTTGCAGTTGTGCCATACTCTTCACATTTTCAGATGATGGATTGAACAGTGCTCTGTGAGATGTTCAAAACTTGGGATATTTTTTTTATAACCTAACCCTGCTTTAAACTTCTCCACAACTTTATCCCTAACCTGTCTGGTGTGTTCCTTGGCCTTAATGATGCGGTTTGTTCATTAAGGTTCTCTAACAAACCTCTGAGGGCTTCACAGAACAGCTGTATTTATACTGAGATTAAATTACACACAGGTGGACTCCATTTACTAATTAGGCGACTCCTGAGGGCAATTGGCTCCACTAGATTTTAGAATAAAGGGGACTGAATACAAATGCACGCCACACTTTTCAGATTTTTTTTGTAAAAAAATTATTTTTTTTAACAGAAAAGTTTTTTTATTATTTTCTTAACACAAAACAAAAATAAAAAGATTAACAAGACAATATATCATGGTACTAAATACACAGAGGTTTGGACATATGGTACATAGTTAGTGACAAAAGTAATACAGATATGGTTAGATTATTCCTGCTGAGTGGTGTACGGGTTTTTAGAGATAGCATGTGTATATCAAACCGTTTTTTGCACAATCAATACTAGATCAGGGGCGGCTCTCTCAAGGTCACCTCAAAATTGGGAGCAGACTCGTCCCTCAAGTTATCCGCAAGGCTCCCGCGCCCCCCACCCCCCCCCCCAAAAAAAAGGGGGGGAAAGGGGGGAGCAAGGCGGAGAGGGGGGGGGTCAAGGGGAATTCCCCCCCAGCCAAATCGTTAGGCCTAAGTCCCTAGGGGCAAGGAAAAAGGGAGAGCCCCCACGCCCTCCAAACCAGAGGATCGGCCCCCCGGCGATAAATAGATGAGGGGATATAACGTCTATATGGGGCTAGCCACATGCGTCAATCCAGCTTGACCATACTTTATCATATTTTTGTGGACAGTTTCTGCTCTCATAAGTGATACGGTATAATGGTAACACATTGTTTATCGCCTTTTGCCAAGTCTCTTTAGTCGGGGCTTCCTTTTGTTTCCATTTGAGGAGTATTTCCCTTCTCGCATAAAAGAGCGAGTAAGTTAGGAATAGTTTAATGTAACGGTCTCCTGCTATGTCTTCCAAGTGGCTCAAAAGGAAGGTTAAGGGGTCAAGTGGGATTTCAACTCCACAAACTCTCTCAAGGGTGTCCGCGACTGATCTCCAGAAGGGGTGAAGCCTGGGACAGGACCAGACCATGTGATAAAAGGTGCCCGTGTCTAATTCGCATCTAGTGCAGTTGGGGGTAAGAGCAGAATAGATCCTTGCAAGTCTTTCCGGCGTATAATAGGCCCTATGTATAAATTTCAGTTGGATAAATCTATCCTTCGCAGCGATCATAGATGGTATGAACGCCGTGAGGCACTCCTCCCACTTCTCTTTCCCCAAGGCGGGAATGTCTCCTTGCCATTTGGTAAGTGATTTGTTATTCTTAACCTCATGTGACACTGTTAAATAAAGACATAAGGAGGAAAGGGGTTTATCTAGCATCCCCGAGGTCAGAAGGCGTTCAATGGGATCAGGCTCCAGTGACACCTGGGCGGGGAATTGGGCTTTCAGTGCGTGTTGTAACTGCCAGTACCTGAAAAGGAAAGACCTCGGTATATTGTATGCCGCTTGTAATTCACGAAATGAAAGTATGACACCCCGAGGCATGACATGTTTTATAGTGGTAATACCCCTCTTGGCCCAGATTGCTGGATCCGGGACAGTGAAAAGATGGGGAAGCATGGGGTTAGCCCATAGCGGAGTGTGTGGGGAGACTTGTGACTGTGGTATGAGGGATGCTCTAGATGATTTCCACACCTGGATTGTGGTTTTCATAGGGCTTGTCACTGCAGGGTCAGCTCTCGGTCCCCTGTACGGCAGATTAGATAACGCTGCATAAGATCCCAACAGGGCCGCCTCCAGAGTGACTGCAGGGTTCTGTCTAGGTTGTGAGAACCACCACCTCACTGTCACCATTACTGCGGCCCAGTAATACATCAGGAAGTTAGGCAGCGCCAGACCTCCACCGGACAATGGGAGGTAAAGTGTGTTTTTTGCTACTCTTGGGGGCTTGCCTGCCCAAATGAAGGAGATGACTACACTCTCCAGTTTGCTGAAGAAGGACTTGGGGATAGGAGTCGGGGTGTTTCTAAAATAATAAAGAAATTTCGGTAAAAAGACCATTTTTAAGAGGTTCCCTCTGCCCACCAGGGTCAAAGGAAGGGACTTCCAGGTGGAGCATCTCTGCTGAAGCTGGTTTAAGAGAGGAAGTACGTTTTTTTCCAGGAAGCCTTCCCTATTTTGACTCCCAGGTAGGTAAACCCATCTACCCATTTCAGCGGGGTACCAGTCTCCGTCTCCAATACCGCCTGTCAGAGGGGAAATAGAATCGACTTATTCCAATTTATTCGGATTCCCGAAAATCGGCCAAAACGATCAAACATGGCAAGGGCTGTTTTGAGGGATGTAGAGGCATCTGCTAAATATAGAATAGTGTCATCTGCGTACAGTGAAACCTTTTCTGTCAACAAGCCCACCCTGATACCCTTAATTTGTTCTTCTGCTCTAAGGAGTATGGCCAGTGGCTCAAGTGCTAGGGAAAATAGGGCCGGAGAAAGGGGGCATCCCTGCCTGGTGTCCCTCTCTAACCGGAACACCTCTGAAAGGACCCCATTAGTGCGGATGCGTGCTCTTGGCTGGGCATAGAGCATCTGGATCCAGGCTCGGAACCGCGGTCCAAACCCGAACCCGGAGAGAACCGCCCATAAGTAGCCCCACTCGACCGAATCAAACGCTTTCTGCGCGTCGAGTGAGGCCACTACTCCCGGCCGGTCGGGGGAGGCAATAGCTATATGAGTGTGTAGTCTGCGGATGTTTATGTCCGTCCCCCTGCCCGGCATAAATCCCGTCTGGTCCGGGTGTATCAGGGCTGTAATGACAGTGTTGAGCCTATTGGCCAGGATTTTTGCGATTATTTTTGCATCCACATTTAGGAGAGAAATGGGACGGTACGAGGAGCAGAGATTCAGGTCCTTTCCTTGCTTATGGATGACTACTATTACCGCTTCGTGCATAGAGTCAGGGAGATGGCCGTTCTGGAGGAGTGAGCGAAGAGGGATTGAAGTCTGGGGGCTAATTGTTCAGCATACTTTTATAAAATTCCACCGAGAAGCCGTCCGGTCCCGGTGTTTTCCCCGTCTGCATCATCTTAAGCGCCTTTTGGATTTCCTCTATATTGATGGGGGCGTCTAATTTGTCAGCGTAAGTCTGGGTAAGGGTCGGTATGTCAATCTTTTCAAGATAGGCTAGAAATTCTTCTGGAGCATAAGTAGTCTGGGATTGATATAGTGTTTGATAGTAAGAGGCAAATGCGCCGTTAATGCCTTCAGGTGTGGAGGTGAGAGTGCCATCTCCAGCCTGAATTTGGCCTATGGTCATGCCCACTGATTGCTCCTTGGAGAGTCATGCCAACAGATGCCCCGTCCTCTCTCCCTGTTCAAATATTCTCTGTTTTTGGTGGAGGAGCCTCTTCTGCGTCAGCGCCGTCCGCAGGGACAGAACCTCTCCCAGAAGAGACTGCAGCCTAGTGTAAATTTGTGGGTTTGGGGATCTAATATATAAAGCTTCTTGCCTCTGCCTCAAGAACCGCGAGCTCTCTTCTGCACGACACCCGGACTTGCCCTATAATGGTCTGGTACTGTCCCCTGGAGTACGCTTTGAAAGCGTCCCAAACCGAGAAGGGCGAGGCGGAGCCCGGATTTAACTGCCAGTATGACTCCAGCTCGTCCTTGTATTTCGGTTCTACATCTACATCCGAAACCCAATATCTGGAGAGACGCCAGAGTTTGTCTGTCGGGGCCATGGAGACATCTAAATCTAGAAGAATCGGAGCGTGGTCCGAGATGCCCCGGGGAAGGATCGTAACGTCGCGAACCTTAGAGAGAACTGGTCCCCCCGCATATACTAAGTCAATACGGGAGAATGTCTTATGGGAAGCAGAATGGCAAGTATATGCCTTGGTCTGGGGGTACTTCCATCGCCAAATGTCATATGAGCCCATAAGTGTCAGCCCAGTCTGAGAGTCCTTGTCTAGTGGTACCAGCGGTGGAGAGTCTGTCCAGACTCGCATCGGGAACAAGATTAAAGTCTCCTAATAGGAGGACATTTTCAGTAGAAAATTCTGCTATCTTGCCTGTGATTTGATTCAGTACATGAAGAGAGGCCCGGGGAGGGAGATACAGGCCCACTATCACTCAGGGTACATTATATATTAAGGCATGCAACAACACAAATCTGCCCTCCGGATCTAGAGCCAGATCGAAAAGCCTGAAAGGGAGGGTTTTAAGGATAAGAATACTCACTCCTCTGGAAAACGTAGAGTGAGTAGAGTGGTAGTGATACCCCACCCAAGGTTTTTTGAGGCTAAAGGTTTTTTCCCAACGAGGTGGGTCTCCTGGAACACGCAAATTTGGGGATGATAGGATTTAACAAATTGGAATACTAGTGATCTCTTGATAGGTGAATTCAATCCCCTCGTGTTCCAGGATATTATCTTAAGAGAGGACATTATATCTATGTGGGAGTCCTGTAGGATAATGAGAGAGAGTCAGGCCTCTCCCCCCAGTGTCTCCAGATCCGGCTGGGCTAGCATAACACAGTGAACTTAGCACCACATGAGTCAAGATGGTATTTAGCAATACTGTCATAAACCATAAAAACAATAAAGTCAATAACTCAAGGTCTGCAACGGCAGGCCAACATAACCAGGTGCCCTCCCCCCCTCCCTGCCCATCCCCCAGTCCCGCAGGAGGGCTTCTATTCCCAAACAGAGGTTGGCTTTCCAGCCTAATATGAGGGCAATGTGAAAGAGGCGCACCGCCTCTCACTACAGATTTGTCAAAAGGAAAAAAATTTGCAAGAAAAATAAAAGAAAAAGAGAGTGTTTCTGTAGTTCCGGCAAGGATATCGGGTGTGGATCTCCCGGATGCCCGGGGGCACAATCTTCTATTTCCTGGGGCATCATCCCAGTGTTGCATCATAGGATCTGACAGACCAAGGCTCTAAAAGTAAAAAAAAAAAAAAAAATTTCTTGCTCCTTCTGTGATTGGATCTACGGGTAAGTGTGTCCGGTAAGGATTCCATAGCTGTCTTGTCCGCCTCCCACCCCATCACTCGGTGGAGGGGGGGGAGGGAAAGGACCAGGAGGGGAAAGGCGACGTCTGCAGGCTATCCCGAGCGGTCGGGTAACTTCCGAGAGGGGATTGTCGGACAAATCTCCACAAGGATTTGGAAGTCTTTCACACGGTGTATGCCCTGATCAACAAGCCTCCATTCAGACCAAAACACATCTTTATCCCGGTGGGCACAAAAATCTCCCGGAGAGGAAATTGCCATACATCGCCAGACCAGCAAAACATGGGGAGCACACACCCCCTCGTCTCCTCCCCTATAGGACGCAGCTAAGGCAGCGGGCATAGTGGGGTCAGTTCTTGTAATAGGGGGGCAAGCCTCCACTATCGCCAGTCCGGAGTAGATAGGAGCATAGTGGAATTGTAGCTGACACACCTAGACCAGATGGTCATGGAGGCAATAACCACCGAAGGGAGCAAGCAATTATAGAAAGGGGAAATTCTGAGTCATGTTCTGAAGTACAGCATACCTGCGGAGGGGTTAGTTGGGGAGTGATTCAGCCCATCTTGCAGCCTCCCTAGGCGAGGTGAAGAACTGAACTTTCTCCCCATCCTGGACTCTCAACCTCGCTGGAAAGAGCATGCTGTATTTTACTCCCTTTTGGCGCAGCATCCCTCTGACGTAATCAAAAGCCTTTCGCTGGCGTTGCGTCTCCACTGTGTAGTCAGGGAAGATGAGGAGTTTCGTATTCTCAAATTTAAGCTCTCCCTGCAGTCTGGCCGCCCTCAGCACTGTGTCTCGGTCCTGGTAGTGTAACAATTTAAATATGAAAGTGCGCGGGGGGGCTCCCTGGGGTCCCCTGGACGCCGGGATACGATGAGCCCGCTCTATGGAGAAGTGAGGAGAAAACTTAGCCTTGGGTAGCAGGGACGGCAATAGCTCTTCCATGAAGGCCACCGGGTCAGCCCCCTCCGCTCCCTCCGGCAGGCCGAGGACCCGCAGGTTGTTACGCCTGTTACGGTTCTCGGCGTCCTCAGCTCTAATTTCTAGATTTTTAACTTGCAGTTTCAGGGCCTGGAGATCTGCGTGATGTTGCCTCTGGCAGTCTTCTGTCTCAGAGACTCGTCTCTCTACCTCAGTCACGCGGTCGCGGAACTTATCCATGTCCCTACGGATGAGGGCCGTCTCCGTTTGTACATGGTCTATTTTTGTGGTGAGTGTAGCCTGGCACGTTGTGATCGCCAGCATTAGGGCATCAAAGGCCGCGGATCCGGCCTGGATTCCTCCGTCAGGTGGCGGGTCTGTCTGGGCCTCCATGTGTCGGGCCGCGTTAGTCGTAGGCCGCAGTGTAGGCCGGGTGCTTGCAGATGTCGCAGCGTTGCTCTGTTTACCGTACTTTTTGCCCGCTGGCATCGCCCGGTCTCCCCGCGGAGATTCCGCTTAAGGATGGCTATTTTTCGATCCTTATCACCAGGATTGCGGTAGGATTCAGTGCCGGAGACGGGAGCTCAGTTAAAAGACGTCTGCTCCCAGCGCCATCTTGGACACGCCCCCTTGTAAAAAAAATTTAAAACCATTTATCATTTTCCTTTCACTTCACAATTATGTGCCACTTTGTGTTGGTCTATCACATAAAATCCCAATAAAATACATTTATGTTTTTGGTGGTAACATGACAAAATGTGGAAAATTTCAAGGGGTGTGAATACTTTTTCAAGACACTGTACAAAACACATACCCAAGCCATGTAACCAGGCCACATATTAGGCTGTATACCCAGACTGTGCATTCCCCTCCCTAGCCACGTACAAATGACATGAACCCAGGTAATGCATCAAGGCCATACATTCCCCCTTCCCAGCCAAGTCCAAAAGTCATGTACCCAGGCTATATACCCTGACCTTGCATGCCCCTCCCTTGCCATGTACCCGTCTCACCTCGGAGAGCAGGCCTTCAGCCTGGTGTACAGGAAGCAGTCGGAAGCCGGCAGTAGCTTTCAGTATCAGAGGAGTTTTCTGCCAGTGAGAAGATGGGACAGCGTCTTGTGCCAGTTGAAGTAAAGAACGCACAGCATCTGCAGCCTGTAAGAAACATTTTATTTCAGGGGGGCTCATCTCTGCCCTAGTAATGACACACAAGGCTTTCCCTCCAACCTTTAAAAAAAGACTATCTGACATGCTGGATGCTGGGCATGTACTTTCTTATGGGCTCAAAGCCTTATTACCATTTCAGCTAGTTTTTGTAGACATTCCAATCTTTACTAAACATTATCTGCTAAATTTTAGCTCAAATTGACATTAGCCATGAGAGAAATTGGGGTTTCACTTAAGATAGCGCTTCTGAGAATTATTATTAGTTTATCCACTTGCTGACCGACCCATAGTAAAAAAATACATCATTACTTTGATGTTTAATACTGGTTTCATGGCAGCAGCTAGCTGCTATAACCCCAGTTAATTTTTTTTTACTATGGTTGGTTCTGCGTCAGATAAAAGTGGCCCCATGGGCCGATTTGCCGCAGAATCAGAGTTAGAAGCGGCGGGAGGGGTCCTGCTCACCCTCCCTCCACTTCCCGGTCATTCCCGGGCTTACCTGACCCATCAGTAAAGCCAGAGAACGAATCGATGCGGCCGTTAGCTGGGCAGAGAGATGAGTGAAGCCAAAATGGCCACCACTCATCTCTATGCCTTTGGAGTACCGATGCGACATTTGACGTCACTTCTGGTTCTCGGGTCAAAATATATATTTATTTATTTATTTTAAATAAATTTAAATTTTTTTTTGTTTTTAAAGGTAAATGAAAGATCTGTTTTGTTTTTTTTTTTGACTCCAGATCTCTCAATAAAGAGGACCTGTTATCCTCATTTCTATTACAAGGGATGTAATAGAAAAAAATAGGCATAAAAGTGATAAAAAAAAATAAAAACAAAAGGGACAGTGTAAATATAAATAAAATAAATAAGAAAAAATGTTTTAAACCGCCCCATCCCTACGTGCTCACGTGCAGAAGCAAATGCATATGCAATTCGCACTCACATTTCTAAATAGTATTCAAATCACACATGTGAGGTATTGCCGCGATCGTGAGTGAGAGAAATAATTCTAGTGCTAGACCTCCTCTGTAACTCTAAACAGGTAACCCGTAAAAAATGTTTTAAAGTGTCACCTATGGAGATTTTTAAGTACTTTAGTTTGTCGCCATTCCATGAGCGTGCACAATTTTAAAGCATGACATGTTAGATTTCTATTTACTCGGCACTTCACTTTATACAAAACAATTGGGCTAACTATTGTGTTTTGTTTTTTTTTTTATTCATTAAAGTGCATTTTTTCCAAAAAAGTTGCGTTTGAAAGACTGCTGCGCAACTATTGTGTGACATCAAATATTACAACGATGGCCATTTTATTCTCTAGGGTCTCTGCTAAAAAAATATATATATAATGTTTGGGAGTTCTAAGTAATTTTCTAGCAAAAAATACTAAATTTAAACTTGTAAATAAAAAGTTCCAGAAAAGGCCTGATCTTCAAGTGGTTATTTTTGGGTTGAAATACGGTATGTTAATTTTTTTTGTTACACTGCTTTTTTTTTTTTTTTATTTGTAATATACCTTCTTGGGAACTACTATGTTAGCTTGCAAAAAAATAAATAAAAATTAACTCTTCAGGACAAATTTGTTTATCCAATTGTTTTCACCAGGATTAAAATAAAGCTTTGATTCAGAATGAACAGGAGTCCTTTTGTTCCTGGGAAAAGAAGAGAGTGATCCGCAAAGCCAGGATAATTCTTACTGCCAAGTAGAAATAAACCTGAGTACTAAAGGTATAGACTTGATCTTAAAAACAAACAATAGGAGGTATTGAATTCACCAAAAGGAATGTTCATACATACCTTTGCAGCTTATGAGGGAAATATGAGTCCCTTCTGTTGAGGGTCACTATTTAAATTATAAGACTTATTGGCCCCTAGTTCTTATGGACCATATGTATGGTCATTTTAAATGCAATTAATGAGGGCTGTTGGACATTCACCTAATTGGCACTCAAGTTCAAATTTCAAAATACTTATCAAGGGGTAAATAACCATATTATTGATCCCAAAAAGTGATGAGCTCAGGTGGGTTCGGACGGGAGTTCGAACCCACCTAAGCTATCCCGCCGCAACGCTGTTAAAGCTGACAGCCGATTAGAGGTGTCGGAAGCATTCAATGCCATCCATTTGGCTGAGGGAAGAAGGTTCTCATCCAAGATTTTACAATACATGGCCCAGTCTATTGGCCCCTCAAAGTCAGTCAGTACCTTTAGCAGAGAAACAGCCCCAAAGCACCATGTTTCCACCTCTGTACTTGACTGTAGGGATGGTGTTCTTAGGGTCACAGTCAGCATTTTTCTTTCTCAAAACACGTTGAGTCCCCCTCCGCAAGAAGGCACATGTACAGTCATGCCAATGAACATCTAAATGATTCAGAGAAGGATTGGGAGAAAGTGCTGTGGTCAGATGAGACAAAAATTGAGCTCTTTGGCATTAACTCATCTCGCCATGTTTTGAGGAAGAAAATGCTGACTATGACCCCAAGAACACATCTCTACAGTCAAGCACGGAGGTGGAAACATGATGCTTTGGGGCTGTTTCTCTGCTAAAGGTACAGGCTGACTTTGCTGCATTGAGGGGTCAATAGACGGGGCCAAGTATTGTAAAATCTTGGATGAGAACCTTCTTCCCTCAGCCAGAACACTGCAAATGGATGGCATTGAATGCTTCTGACACCTCTAATCGGCTAACAGCTTCTCGGCGGGATAGCTTAGGTGGGTTCGAACTCCTGTCCCAACCCACCTGAGTTCATCACTTTTTGGGATCAATAATATGGATGAGAACCTTCTTCCCTCAGACCCCATTCACACAGGGACGACTTGTCAGGCGACCTAGTCGCCTGACAAGTCGCCTCCCGTTCTGTACTATGGAGCCGTTCTAAGGGGAGCGACGCAAGTCGCTCCGACTTAGAAAAAGGTTCCTGTACGACTTCGGGGGCGACTTGCATAGACTTCTATGCAGAAGTCGTTTTGCAAGTCGCCCGGGCAGTCGTTTGCAGGTCGCCTCAGCGAGTCGTGTTGCCCCTGTGTGAATGGGCTCTCAGCCAGAACACTGCAAATGGATCGTGAATGGGTCTTGCAGCATGACAATGACCTAAAACATACTGCCAAGGCAACAAAGGAGGGACTCAAGAAGAAGCACATTAAGATCATGGAATGGCCTAGTCAGTCTCCCGACCTTAATCCTATATAAAATTTATGGAGGGAGTTGAAACCTCAAGTTGCCAAGAGACAGCTAAGAAAGCTTAATGATTTAGATAAGATCTGTAAAGAAGAGTGGACCAAAATCCCTCCTGAGATGTGTGCAAACCTGGTCACCAACTAAAAGAAACGTCTGACCTCTGTGCTTGTCAACAAGGGTTTCTCCACCAAGTACTAAGAAATGTTTTGCTTGGGGACCAAATACTTATTTTACTCACTGTACCTTAATTTATAGCATTTGTTTTATGTGTTTTTTTTCTGCATTTTTGGTTGATATTCTGTCTCTATCATTTAATATACATCTATGATAAAAATTATAGACCCTAATCCCGCTTACACACGAGCGGACTATCCGGCATACTTGGTCCGGCGGACTCCGATCGTGTGTAGGCTCCGGCGGACTTCTTTTTCCCAAAAGTCCGCCGGACCTAGATTTGAAACATGTTTTAAATCTTTCCGTCTGACTCAGTTCCTGACGGAAAGCCCGTTCGTCTGTATGCTGGTCCGACAGAAAGCCCGTTCGTCTGTATGCTGGTCCGACGGACCAGATACGACGCAAGGGCAGGGTATTGCATCTTGCGCTCGCTGCAATAGGAAAAACAAGTTTTCCTATTGCGGCGAGCGCGGGGCATACCAGGCCCTTAGGCCGAAAAAACGGCGTGGGGTCCCCCTAGAATCCATACCAGACCCCGATCCGAGCATGCAGCCCGGCCGGTCAGGAAAGGGGGTGGGGACGAGCGCCCCCCCCCCTCCTGAACTGTGCCAGGCCGCATGCCCTCAACATGGGGGGGTGGGTGCTTTGGGGGAGGGGGCACCCTGAGGTGCCCCCCCCCGTCACAAAGCACCTGGTCCCCATGTTGATGAGGACAAGGGCCTCTTCCCGACAACCCTGGCCGTTGGTTGTCGGGGTCTGCGGGCGGGGGGCTTATCGGAATCCGGGATCCCCCTATAATAAGAGGGCCCCCAGATCCCGGCCCCCCACCCTATGTGAATGAGTATGGGGCACATGGTACCCCTACCCATTCACCTAGGGAAAAAGTGTCAATAATAAAACACACTACACAGGTTTTTAAAGTAATTTATTAGACAGCTCCGGGAGGGTCTTCTTCTGACTTCAGGGGTCCCTCCGGTTCCTCTTCTCTCGGCGTACGGTTGGTTCTTCTCCGCTCTCTCTGGCCTCTTCTCCCGGTGTTCTAGTTCTTCTGCCGGCTCCTCCGCTATCTTCATGCCGCTCTTTTGCCAGCGGAGGCCCGGACTTCTGGCTTCTGGGCTTCTTCTCTTCTTCCGATGTTGACACGACGGTCTCTCTGGCTGGAATGCTCTCTGAGCGCTCCGATGTGACTTATATAGGCGGAGACCCTGCCCCCTTATGCCGTCACAGTCCCTGGGCATGCTGGGACTGTGATGTTTTAGGGGGCGTGGTCAACTACCACGCCCCCTTATGCCGTCACAGTCCCAGCATGCCCAGGGACTGTGACGGTATAAGTTCTCCGCCTATATAAGTCACATCGGAGCGCTCAGAGAGCATTCCAGCCAGAGAGACCGTCGTGTCAACATCGGAAGAAGAGAAGAAGCCAAGAAGCCCAGAAGCCAGAAGTCCGGGCAAAAGAGCAGCATGAAGATAGCGGAGGAGCCGGCAGAAGAACTGGAACACCGGGAGAAGAGGCCAGAGAGAGCGGAGAAGAACCAACCGGTCGCCGGGGGAAGAGAAACCGGAGGGACCCCCGAAGTCGGAAGAAGACCCCCGAAGCAGGAAGAAGTCCCGCCCCCCCCCGGAGCTGTCTAATAAATTACTTTAAAAACCTGTGTAGTGTGTTTTATTATTGACACTTTCTCCCTAGGTAAATGGGTAGGCTTACCATGTGCCCCATACTCATTCACATAGGGTGGGGGGCCAGGATCTGGGGGCCCTCTTATTATAAGGGGGCTCCCAGATTCCGATAATCCCCCCGCCCGCAGACCCCGACAACCAACAGCCAGGGTTGTCGGGAAGAGGCCCTTGTCCTCATCAACATGGGGACAAGGTGCTTTGTGGTGGGGGGGGCCCCACAGGGTGCCCCCTTCCTCAAAGCACCCACCCCCCATGTTGAGAGCATGCGGCCTGGTACGGTTCAGGAGGGGGGGGGCGCTCGCTCGTCCCCACCCCCTTTTCTGCCCGGCCGGGCTGCGTGCTCGGATCGGGGTCTGGTATGGATTCTAGGGGGGACCCCACGCCGTTTTTTCGGCGTAGGGGGTTCCCTTTAAAATCCATACCAGACTTAAGGGCCTGGTATGCCCCGCGGCGGGGCTCGCAAGGTGTCAATCTCGCCGATAAAAGCGGCGAGATTGACTTCCTTTTCTAGTCCAGTTGTACCTGAGTCACGTTCAAAATGAACGGACTTGTCAGTGTGTGGGCAAGTCCGTACATTCTGAAAGTCCGCCGTAACTCCGCCGAAAGTCCGTCGGAAAGACCGTCGGACCAAGTCTGCTGGAAAGTCCGCTCGTGTGTACGAGGCATCATTTGTAAGTGGGCAAACTTACACAATCTGCCAGGGATCAAATCATTATTTTCTCCGCTGTATCTATCTATCTCTCTCTCTCTCTCCCCCTTTCTCTCTATCCATCTATGCACATTTTTTCCTGCAAATATTAGTGCATTAATTTTTGTTTTGCAAAAGGTGGACTTAGGATAAGAGCTGTTAAGTGGCCGTGAGTGATGTGACCGGCCTGAAGACAGCTCAAATTAGGTATTTACACTGCTCGTTTTTTTAAAACTAGTGACATAGTGTGCTATGCCAGCCTCTAATAGAGGGTCTGGCATAGTTTTATATAGATGGGTTAACAAACCCTTTAATTGAATAAGCTGAAGTTAGAAGCTGATTGGCTCCCATGGACAGCTGTACCGGATTTTGCACTCTCCAGTTTTAGCAAATGAACGTCATTGTGTCATTTTGTGCGAAGCTGGACATGAACTTATTTTAGGTGCTCAAAGCCATGTTAGCTTTTTATAGCTTCTCAGGTAAAAGGTTACCGTGTTTGTGAGCACATAAGAAAATGGCATGCATTCTCAGACATTCCAGTCTTTACTAACCACATGACTTTTATCTGTTAAATTTTAGCTCAATTGAACATTAGTTATGAGGGAAATGGGTGTTTCACTTATGTCAGCAATTCCAAGAATTAAAGTGGCTGTAAACCATAAATATACCCTGTAAAGTGTCTGGCCTCAGATGATACACAGAGATGAAACAAATCCTCCTACATAAGGTGTACCTGTTTATCTTCAGCCCGCTCTTCTTTACAGCTTTCTAAAGCACACAATGTACACCGCATTAATGAGCTCCAGAAGGTATGGGGTGGGGGATCCTCCAGATCAGTCAGTGTATCTACAGCAGGTAAAATAAGTTTTGAACACGTAACCATTTTTCTAGGTAAATAGATTTCGAAAGGTGCTATTGACAGGATATTTTCGCCACATCAGTAACAACACATGTAATCCTTACATACAAAGAAACCAAAACAAATAAGTTCAGAAATTAAAGTGGGGTTCCACCCAAAAAACAAAAATACATGAAAAATCCTAAAAAAAAACCCCAAAAAAACATTTGGATATTTTTTTTTTTTAACTTACCTCTAAATGCCTGTTGCTAGGGGGTCCCTCGTAGTCTGCCCCTTCCAGTACCTGGGCTGGTAACATCACTTCCCCCTCGGCACAGGAAGGGCTCGGCTCTGCTCCCTCCCTCCTGTCAATCATCTGGGACCCATTACAGGTCCCAGGTGACTGAGAGGCCAATCACGGCGCGCGGCGCCGCTCGCGCATGCGCAGTGGGTGCCAGGCTGTGAAGCCACAGCCCGACGCCCACAGTTGCACAGCCGGCGCCGCTGAACGGAGGGAGAGACGAGCGGGGCTTCGATCCCCCGCATCACTGGACCCAGGGACAGGTAAGTGTCCAATTAAAAGTCAGCAGCTGCAGTATTTGTAGCTGCTGACTTTTAATTTTTTTTTTTTTTTTACTGGACCCCCTGGGTGGAACTCCTCTTTAAGTTCTGTGTTATAAAAAAATAGAATGACACAAGGCAAAAAGTATTGAACACGCTAACTGAAATGTCCTTTGTTGGCAATGACAGCTTCAAGACGCCTCCTGTATGGAGAAACTAGTCGCATGCGTTGCTCAGGTGTGATTTTGGCCCATTCTTCCACACAGTCTTTAAGTCTTAAAGGTTCCGTGGGCCTCTTCTTTGAACTTTATGATCTTTAGTTCTTTCCATAGATTTTCTATTGGATTCAAGTCAGGTGATTGGCTGGGCCATTCTAGCAACTTTATTTTCTTTCTTTGAAATCAATTAAGATTGTCCTCGGCTTTGTGATTGGGATCATTGTCTTGCTGAAATGTCCACCCTCGTTTCATCTTCATCATCTAAATGAATGGCAGCAGATTTTTATCAAGAATGTGTTGGTCCATTTTTTCATTCATCCTTCCTTCAACGAAATTAAGTTTTCCAGTACCGTATGCTGAAAAACAGCCCCACGCCATGATGTTCCCACCTCCAAACTTCAATGTTGGTATGGGGATGTTTTTAGGGTGATGTGACATTTGACCTCCAAAATGGTGTGTATTATGGCATCCAATTCTCCCAGTACTTGAAAGGCTTGTCTAAATGTTGTGCAGTACACTTTAAACAAGCTTCAACTTTCTTTTTCTTCAGCAATGGAGTCTTGCGTGGTGAGCGCGCCTACAGACCATGGAGGTAGAGTGCATTACTTATTGTTTTCTTTGAAGCAATTGTACCTGCTGATTCCAGGTCTTTCTGAGCTCTCCACAACTGGTCCTTAGCTCTTCGATAACTCTTCTGAAAAATCTTTCCACTCCTCTGTTAGAAATCTTGTGAGCAGCACCTGGTTGTGGCCGGTTTATGTTGAAATTATGTTCTTTCCACTTCAGGATTATGGCCCCAACAGTGCTCACTGGAACATTCAGAAGTTGAGAAATCCTTCTGTAACCAATGCCATCAGTATGTTTTGCAACAATAAGGTTGTGAAGGTCTTGAGAGAGCTCTTTTACCCATCATGAGATGTTACTTGTGTGACACCTTGGTAATGAGACACCTTTTTATAGGCCATCAGTTGAGACTGAACCAGCTGATATTAATTTGCACTGACATGGGGCAGGATTGCTTTCTAATTACTGATAGATTTCAGCTGGTGTCTTGGCTTTCCATGTGTTTTTGCACCTCCCTTTCTTCATGTGTTCAATACTTTTTCCCCGTGTCATTCCATTTTATTACACATAACTTCATTTCTGTACATATTTGTTTTGGTGTCTATGTATGGATTGCATGGGTTGTTACTGACATGTGGTGAAAATTTCATTACAACAGCACCTTTAGAAACATATATACCTAGAAAATTGGTGACGTGTTCAATACTTATTTTACCCGCTGTATGTGTCTGTTCATTCCGTACAGGCAAGCAGATACACGGACAGGAACGATCAACGAACCACCACGGCGCTGTGGTAGTTCATTGAGAACTTCAAGCCGACAGCCGCAAAAGGATGTCGGGGCTTGTAGTTTGTTCACACACAGAGCTGATGATACGGCCGCTGATTTCAAAAAGTGACAGCTAGTACGGGGAACTTCTGCCCTGTACTGCTGTCACAGGGAGGGGGAGGGGGAGTGATCGGGCAGCAGCTGTGACATTGGGAACATGAAACATGTTCCACCTTAAAAACATGTTCTCAAAGGTTATTTTATCCTTTAATTGCCATTACAAGGGATGAACAATATCTCTCGTGATAGCATGGAAAGCGACAGGTCCTCTTTACTGAGAGATCTGAGGTCTATTAGATCCCAGATCTCTTTTCTGCCCTCTAAAGCATCTGATAAAACAGCGATCGGTTTGAACAGATCGTTTACAAGCCATTACCTGCTTGTAAACAAACAACCAAAACCAGAAGTGACAAAATCCTTGTTACTTCCAGTTTCATACACTAGAGATGATCAAGGAATGGAAGTTTCTTCATCTCTATGGTGTGTGTTTAGGAGTGTGTCTATGGGAATGTTTGACCATTCCTCCAGAAGCACATGTGTGAGGTCAGACGAGAAGGCCTGGCTTGAGGTGTTCGTTCAAATTTATCCCAAAGGTGTTCTATCGGGATTAGGTCAGGACTCAAGTTCCTCCAGCCCAAAACTCGCTCATCCATGTCTTTATGGATGAAACAAAAATGGTAAGGACTAAACACTAACATTTGCACAAAGCACGTCTACCTCTTTGTCCCCTGCTCCATCTGTTAACCACTTGTCATATGAAGCTTCAATAAAAAGGATTATTGGAAGTGCAGCCGTCCGGAATCATTTGCTTGATCATGTCTTTATGGACCTTGCTTTGTGCACTGTTTCAAATCATTTGGTGGAGGGGGGATTATGGTGTGGGGTTGTCTTTCAGGGGTTGGGCTTGACCCCTTAGTTCAGGGGTCTTCAAACTGCGGCCGTCCAGTTGTTCAGGAACTTCAATTCCCATCATGCCTAGTCATGTCTGTGAATGTCAGAGTTTTACAATGCCTCATGGGAAGTGTAGTTCTGCAACAGCTGGAGGGCTGCCTTAGTTCCAGTCAAGGGAACTCTTTAGGTGTCAGCATACCAAGACATTTTGGAAAATTTCATGCTCCCAACTTTGTGGAAACAGTTTGGGGATGGCCCCTTCCTGTTCAAACATTACTGCACACCAGTGCACAAAGCAAGGTCCATAAAAACATGGATGAGCAAGTTTGGGGTGGAGGAACTTTACTAGCCTGCACAGAGTCCTGACCTCCACCCAATAACACCTATGTGACGAATTAGAGCGGAGACTGCGAGCCAGGCCTTCTTGTCCAAAATCATTGCCTGACCTCACAAATGCACTTCTGGAAGAATGGTCAAACATTCCCATAGACACACTCCTAAACCTTGTGGACGGCCTTCCCAGAAGAGGTGAAGCTGTTATAGCTGCAAAGGGTGGGCCAACTCAATATTGAACCGTATGGACTAAGACTGGGATGCCATTAAAGTTCATGTGTGGGTAAAGGCAGGTGTCCCAATATTTTTGACAATATAGTGTATGTGTTTGAGCTTTGAGTTGCACACCCTAATGCAGGGATCCTTAAACTACGGCCCTCCAGCTGTTGCAGAACTACACATCCCATGAGGCATTGTAAAACTCTGACATTGACAGACATGACTAGGCATGATGGGAATTGTAGTTCCTGAACACCTGGAGGGCCGCAGTTTGAAGACCCCTGTCCTAATGCAACAGGCTGTGCACACTCATGAAAAAGGCTAAACATAAAATAAATTAAAAAAAACGGTTTCCTTTGTTTTCTGCTATAAAATGTATCAAATAAAAATGTCAGGACAGTTCTAACACCCCCTTTTTTGGAAAAATAGGATTTTTTATTACAGCTTACCTGTAAAATCCTTTTCTTTCGACGGACATCACGGGACACAGAGCCACAGTAATTACTGATGGGTTATAGGGTATCACTAGGTATTGGACACTGGTCACACCCTAATCAGGAAGTTCAACCCCCTATATAACCCCTCCCCTTCCAGGGATACCTCAGTTTTGTAGCAAAGCAGTATAGGTGTATTAGAAGAGGGGCGGGACCTCTGTGTCCCGTGATGTCCGTCGAAAGAAAAGGATTTTACAGGTAAGCTGTAATAAAAAATCCTATTTTCTTTTCTCGGACATCACGGGACACAGAGCCACAGTAATTACTGATGGGATGTCCCAAAGCAATGCCAACTGAGGGGGGGGGGGATCACAACCAAGTAGGGTGCTATCAGACCTGAGGACCCTATACCGCTGTCTGCAGCACACTACGCCCAAAGGCGATTTCCTCATGCCTTCCTACATCCACCTGATAGAATCTGGTGAATGTATGAACTGAAGACCAGGTTGCGGCCTTGTAGATCTGAGCCATAGAGGCCCGGTGATGCACTGCCCAAGAAGCACCAATAGCCCTTGTGGAATGTGCCTTGATCTGAAACGGAGGAATCTTCTGTTTCAAACCGTAAGCTTGAATAATCAACTGTCGAATCCATTTAGAAATGGTCGCTTTTGACGCTGCCTGTCCTCTATTGGGACCCTCCGGCAGCACGAACAAGACATCCGTCTTGCGAATCTGAGCAGTTGCCTCCAGATAGGTCTTGACTGCTCTTACTACATCCAAAGAATGTAATGACCTTTCTTCCGAAGAACAAGGTTCTGGAAAAAAGGAAGGTAGCACAATGTCTTGGTTTAGATGAAAATCTGAAACCACCTTCGGTAAAAAACTAGGATGAGGGCGCAGTACCACTCTATCCTTGTGTATAATCAAGTAAGGCTCTTTACAGGAAAGAGCTGCTATTTCTGATACTCTTCTAGCAGAAGAGATAGCTACCAGGAAAATTAGTTTCCTCGTCAGTAAGACCAAAGGAATCTGACGTATTGGTTCAAAAGGTTGTTTTTGTAACACCGATAGAACCAAGTTCAAGTCCCAGGGGTTTAGGGGCGCCTTAACCGGAGGATTAAGACGCATCACCCCCTGTATAAAGTTTCGGATCAGAGAATGCGAAGCAAGCAGCCGTTGAAACAACACTGATAAGGCCGACACCTGGCCCTTGATGGTACTCAAGGCCAGCTTCATCTCTAATCCTAATTGTAGAAAATCCAGAATTCTACCTATGACATATTTCCTGGGATGCCAACCCCTGGATTCACACCAGGATACATAAGCTTTCCAGACTCTATGATAAATCATTCTGGAAGCTGGCTTCCTTGCATTGATCAAGGTAGATATGACAGGACCTGAAAGCCCACGATTTTTCAGAACGTGGGATTCAATAGCCCACCCGTCAAATCTAGCATTTGTGAGGCAGGCTGGAACACCGGACCTTGAGCTAACAGGTCTGGGTGTATCGGTAGGGTCCACCGGGAACCCACCATCATCCCTGCTATTTCTGCTTATCAGGTTCTTCTGGGCCAAACGGGGGCCACCAGAAGTGCCGACTTCCCTTCTTGCCTGAGTCTGCGAAGGAGCCGTGGCAGTAGCAGAATGGGAGGGAATGCATAAATCGGTGAGAGCCGATGCCACGGAATCACCAACGCCTCCGTCCTGCCTGCAAGAGGATCCCAGGCAACAGGTAGGAAGGATTTCCCCTTCTGTAGGTTTTCGAGTATGAGCCATCAACTGAGGCTCTGACGCATCGCATGCGATAGGTGCATTGGAAAGTTTAATGCCTGCACCTTCCTGTTCCAGGTCAACAGAATACTGTGTTGCAACAGTTCTGTTGGAACTGCGCATAGGGGACTGCTTAGAATGAAGCCACCATCTTCCCCAGCAGCCTCATACAAAGGCGGACAAAAAGACCCTTCTTGGCCCTGACTGTCAGAATCAGCTCCCTTAGAGCAGTGATCTTTGCCTGCAGACACTTCAGTTAAGCAGGAAAACTGGGCACATATAGGCCTGTATCTCTGATGCCTACTGATATCAGAAATTCTCCTCCCTGCAGGACGGAGATTACGGTCTGAATTGATTCCAAACGAAAGGACTGCATCCTTGGGAATCGTTTCAGATCTCTCAAATCCAAAATGGGTCCGTCGTCCCCATTTGGTTTTCGGACCATAGAAAGATTGGAACAGAGTCTCAATCCTTGATCCTTTGTGGGAACCCCCACAATGACCTCTTGCGACCAAAGTCGCTTTATCGCTAGAAGGAGCGACTGCTTCTCTTCTGGTTTTCTGGGAACACCTGATCTGAGGAAACGAGGAGAGGGACATTCTTGGAACTCCAGTCTGTACCCTAAGGTTACCATGGAGATTACCCATCTGTCCTGGAAGTCCTTCTGCCAGGGCCCTGAGAGCTGCAGCAGTCTTTCCCCCCACTCGAGCGAGCGGGGCGCCCCTTCATGAAGAGGTCTTAGTGTCTTGCTTAGAAGACCTTTTCCCCCAGGATTTCTTGTGTCCCTGGGGTTGACTCTTGTTTCTTGCCCCAGACGGAGGAGACCGTCGTGACTGCCTGGAGGCTGATGCCCCTGGCGCTGGGGAAAGAGTCCGTTTAAAAGAGGGACGCTTACTCTTCTTCTTATCAGGTAAGAGAGTGCTTTTCCCACAGGAGATCGTCTTGATATAATTATCCAAGTCCTCTCCAAACAACCTTTCACCACGGAAGGGAAACCCAGCCAGAAGCTTCTTACATGGTGCTTCGGCTGACCAGTTTTTCAACCATAATATTCTACGTATATGCACCAACCCAAGCGAGAGGCGAGAGGTTTGCACGATAGAATCTCTAATGGCGTCAACAGCATAACATAAAGCCGCAGGAAGGTTAGCAAACCCCTGGGCCTGCTGTTCAGGCAATACTTTGATGACCTGCTTAACATGGTCTCTTAAGTATTGACAGACTCCAATCGCTGCTACTGCAGGTTGGGCCACTGATCCTGCTAAAGAGAACACATCTTTCAATAAGAAGTCCATCTTTTTATCCACAGGATCTTTGAGCATCTGAGCGTTGTCTACAGGACAAGTCAGATTACTATTTACAGAGGAAATGGCCGCATCAATGGCCGGTATTCCCCACCTCTTAATAAATTTTTCTTCCATAGGATAAAGTGTAGAAAACTTTTTCGGCGGAAGAAATCGCTTATCTGGGTGATCCCACTCAGAGTAAAGCAGCTTTTCAAGTAAATTATGAACAGGAAAAGCATGTGCTGCTTGGAAAGGTTTCAGTGACCCCAAAGCAGAAGAGGTTTCTGTAGTAGTTTCAGGTACGGGCAACTTAAATGTGGAGCGGACCAAACCAGTGAGGATCTGCACTAAGACTTTCTCCTCTTGGGAAGTCGCAGAGGGTCCCTCTCCACCTGAATCCTCCGAAGAGGAATCATCTGTCCCATCCCGATCCTCTGAAAGGGATTCATCTCCTTTATCCCAGAGCTCCTCTGACTGAGGGTCTTGGGGAGCAGAGGAAGGCGTGCGTTTTCTTCCACTCAGTGAAGATGTAATCACGGCCATTAGTTTTTTCTCTAATCCAGAAATGGTTGAGGAAAAAACTTCTTGTGTAATGTACACAGGGGCTGAAGTGCCGGCAGCAGATGTAGCCCCTAACCCCAATGGCTCTCCCTGTCCAGCTGCCCCTGGTCCCTCAGGAGGGGATGGTGTAGCAGACAGGGGGTCCTCAGAACCTGAACGAGACCCCCTAGTGCCTCCGGTTCTAGGGGTGCTTGAACCTCTTCTACCCATAGTGCAAAGCAACAAGGTGTGAGGTATCAAAAACGAACACTGACTGCTGAGCGATGTAGTCTGGCTAAAAGCCTTGCTACCAAATGCCCAATCCGGTGTTCTTTAGTGAATGCAGCCTAGGGGAATGCCTGTGTCCCACCTTACATGTGACTGTCAGCTCTGTGTCTCTCCAAAGCTCAGAGCACCTGTACAGTGTGCTTTAAATAGCCATGCTTTCAGGCACTGTGGGAGTCTGGGCATGCTGACGCTGTGCTGATGCCCCGCCCCCCCTCCCCCCCCTCGTTTTTGAAAAACGAGTGCTTCCCGCGCGAGCCGACCCTTTCTGACAAGCCTGAAGGGAGGCTGGGGTTGGGGGAATAAGGAGGAGGCCGGCAGTGATGGGCCCTGCATCGCAATGCGGCTTCGGTGGCGGCGGCGGTAGCGGCTGTGACAGTGCGGTCTCACCCGCCTTACAGCCTACCTGAGCCTTTCCCTAGCCTGGGGGGACCATCCCAGCAGAGAAAACCCCCCACCATCTACCTTTGGAGCTGGAGGAAGAGCCTGTGCAGCGGACGCTGAGACAGATCAAGCATGAGAAGGTTTGTGCTCTTGGCCGCCCCCGGTGGTCACAATAGGCACAAGGAGGAGGCCGGCAGTGATGGGCCCTGCATCGCAATGCGGCTTCGGTGGCGGCGGCGGTAGCGGCTGTGACAGTGCGGTCTCACCAGCCTTACAGCCTACCTGAGCCTTTCCCTAGCCTGGGGGGACCATCCCAGCAGAGAAAACCCCCCACCATCTACCTTTGGAGCTGGAGGAAGAGCCTGTGCAGCGGACGCTGAGACAGATCAAGCATGAGAAGGTTTTTGCTCTTGGCCGCCCCCGGTGGTCACAATAGGCACAGCATGCATTCACTTTAAAGGAGAAGAGCCACTAGAATTTAAAATTCTGTGGAATCTCCTCTTACCTTATCCAGGCCGCAGGGTTCAGTTTACACAGACCCAGCCTTCGCCTCTCACGGTGGGCTCCGTTTGTGAAAAACCGTCAGAGACTGGGGCCCCCATCAGTAGGGGGATCCTATTTCTGCTTATCAGGTTCTTCTGGGCCAAACGGGGGCCACCAGAAGTGCCGACTTCCCTTCTTGCCTGAGTCTGCGAAGGAGCCGTGGCAGTAGCAGAATGGGAGGGAATGCATAAATCGGTGAGAGCCGATGCCACGGAATCACCAACGCCTCCGTCCTGCCTGCAAGAGGATCCCAGGCAACAGGTAGGAAGGATTTCCCCTTCTGTAGGTTTTCGAGTATGAGCCATCAACTGAGGCTCTGACGCATCGCATGCGATAGGTGCATTGGAAAGTTTAATGCCTGCACCTTCCTGTTCCAGGTCAACAGAATACTGTGTTGCAACAGTTCTGTTGGAACTGCGCATAGGGGACTGCTTAGAATGAAGCCACCATCTTCCCCAGCAGCCTCATACAAAGGCGGACAAAAAGACCCTTCTTGGCCCTGACTGTCAGAATCAGCTCCCTTAGAGCAGTGATCTTTGCCTGCAGACACTTCAGTTAAGCAGGAAAACTGGGCACATATAGGCCTGTATCTCTGATGCCTACTGATATCAGAAATTCTCCTCCCTGCAGGACGGAGATTACGGTCTGAATTGATTCCAAACGAAAGGACTGCATCCTTGGGAATCGTTTCAGATCTCTCAAATCCAAAATGGGTCCGTCGTCCCCATTTGGTTTTCGGACCATAGAAAGATTGGAACAGAGTCTCAATCCTTGATCCTTTGTGGGAACCCCCACAATGACCTCTTGCGACCAAAGTCGCTTTATCGCTAGAAGGAGCGACTGCTTCTCTTCTGGTTTTCTGGGAACACCTGATCTGAGGAAACGAGGAGAGGGACATTCTTGGAACTCCAGTCTGTACCCTAAGGTTACCATGGAGATTACCCATCTGTCCTGGAAGTCCTTCTGCCAGGGCCCTGAGAGCTGCAGCAGTCTTTCCCCCCACTCGAGCGAGCGGGGCGCCCCTTCATGAAGAGGTCTTAGTGTCTTGCTTAGAAGACCTTTTCCCCCAGGATTTCTTGTGTCCCTGGGGTTGACTCTTGTTTCTTGCCCCAGACGGAGGAGACCGTCGTGACTGCCTGGAGGCTGATGCCCCTGGCGCTGGGGAAAGAGTCCGTTTAAAAGAGGGACGCTTACTCTTCTTCTTATCAGGTAAGAGAGTGCTTTTCCCACAGGAGATCGTCTTGATATAATTATCCAAGTCCTCTCCAAACAACCTTTCACCACGGAAGGGAAACCCAGCCAGAAGCTTCTTACATGGTGCTTCGGCTGACCAGTTTTTCAACCATAATATTCTACGTATATGCACCAACCCAAGCGAGAGGCGAGAGGTTTGCACGATAGAATCTCTAATGGCGTCAACAGCATAACATAAAGCCGCAGGAAGGTTAGCAAACCCCTGGGCCTGCTGTTCAGGCAATACTTTGATGACCTGCTTAACATGGTCTCTTAAGTATTGACAGACTCCAATCGCTGCTACTGCAGGTTGGGCCACTGATCCTGCTAAAGAGAACACATCTTTCAATAAGAAGTCCATCTTTTTATCCACAGGATCTTTGAGCATCTGAGCGTTGTCTACAGGACAAGTCAGATTACTATTTACAGAGGAAATGGCCGCATCAATGGCCGGTATTCCCCACCTCTTAATAAATTTTTCTTCCATAGGATAAAGTGTAGAAAACTTTTTCGGCGGAAGAAATCGCTTATCTGGGTGATCCCACTCAGAGTAAAGCAGCTTTTCAAGTAAATTATGAACAGGAAAAGCATGTGCTGCTTGGAAAGGTTTCAGTGACCCCAAAGCAGAAGAGGTTTCTGTAGTAGTTTCAGGTACGGGCAACTTAAATGTGGAGCGGACCAAACCAGTGAGGATCTGCACTAAGACTTTCTCCTCTTGGGAAGTCGCAGAGGGTCCCTCTCCACCTGAATCCTCCGAAGAGGAATCATCTGTCCCATCCCGATCCTCTGAAAGGGATTCATCTCCTTTATCCCAGAGCTCCTCTGACTGAGGGTCTTGGGGAGCAGAGGAAGGCGTGCGTTTTCTTCCACTCAGTGAAGATGTAATCACGGCCATTAGTTTTTTCTCTAATCCAGAAATGGTTGAGGAAAAAACTTCTTGTGTAATGTACACAGGGGCTGAAGTGCCGGCAGCAGATGTAGCCCCTAACCCCAATGGCTCTCCCTGTCCAGCTGCCCCTGGTCCCTCAGGAGGGGATGGTGTAGCAGACAGGGGGTCCTCAGAACCTGAACGAGACCCCCTAGTGCCTCCGGTTCTAGGGGTGCTTGAACCTCTTCTACCCATAGTGCAAAGCAACAAGGTGTGAGGTATCAAAAACGAACACTGACTGCTGAGCGATGTAGTCTGGCTAAAAGCCTTGCTACCAAATGCCCAATCCGGTGTTCTTTAGTGAATGCAGCCTAGGGGAATGCCTGTGTCCCACCTTACATGTGACTGTCAGCTCTGTGTCTCTCCAAAGCTCAGAGCACCTGTACAGTGTGCTTTAAATAGCCATGCTTTCAGGCACTGTGGGAGTCTGGGCATGCTGACGCTGTGCTGATGCCCCGCCCCCCCTCCCCCCCCTCGTTTTTGAAAAACGAGTGCTTCCCGCGCGAGCCGACCCTTTCTGACAAGCCTGAAGGGAGGCTGGGGTTGGGGGAATAAGGAGGAGGCCGGCAGTGATGGGCCCTGCATCGCAATGCGGCTTCGGTGGCGGCGGCGGTAGCGGCTGTGACAGTGCGGTCTCACCCGCCTTACAGCCTACCTGAGCCTTTCCCTAGCCTGGGGGGACCATCCCAGCAGAGAAAACCCCCCACCATCTACCTTTGGAGCTGGAGGAAGAGCCTGTGCAGCGGACGCTGAGACAGATCAAGCATGAGAAGGTTTGTGCTCTTGGCCGCCCCCGGTGGTCACAATAGGCACAAGGAGGAGGCCGGCAGTGATGGGCCCTGCATCGCAATGCGGCTTCGGTGGCGGCGGCGGTAGCGGCTGTGACAGTGCGGTCTCACCAGCCTTACAGCCTACCTGAGCCTTTCCCTAGCCTGGGGGGACCATCCCAGCAGAGAAAACCCCCCACCATCTACCTTTGGAGCTGGAGGAAGAGCCTGTGCAGCGGACGCTGAGACAGATCAAGCATGAGAAGGTTTTTGCTCTTGGCCGCCCCCGGTGGTCACAATAGGCACAGCATGCATTCACTTTAAAGGAGAAGAGCCACTAGAATTTAAAATTCTGTGGAATCTCCTCTTACCTTATCCAGGCCGCAGGGTTCAGTTTACACAGACCCAGCCTTCGCCTCTCACGGTGGGCTCCGTTTGTGAAAAACCGTCAGAGACTGGGGCCCCCATCAGTAGGGGGATCCTTCAGTTCTGGGCCTGTAAAGCACCTCGCCAGAAATTAGGAAGTTTAAAGCCATCTTCTGATCCGCGGGTCCAGCTCTCTAAAAAGAGAAGCGTTACAGGTAAAACCTCGTTTCTTCGGACACGAGGCCCGGGTACCATTCAATTCGGCCATGAAAAGACACTTTGAATGGATCCGGTCGCCTGGCTTGCCCCAGTATAGGATCTTAGGATATTCCTTTTGGAGCTTCAGCACAGGACATCTTTGCATGTCCAACACCTAAGACACTGGTGTAAAAACTGAGGTATCCCTGGAAGGGGAGGGGTTATATAGGGGGTTGAACTTCCTGATTAGGGTGTGACCAGTGTCCAATCACCAGTGATACCCTATAACCCATCAGTAATTACTGTGGCTCTGTGTCCCGTGATGTCCGAGAAAAGAAAGGTGATTTTTTTTTGCCACTATTTTTTGGAAATGAACAAACATGATGGTATTGAAATGGTAACGGTGAGCTTGACCTTTAACGGTCACCCACTGAAGCCAAGTTCAAGTCTTCCATTATTGGTGAGCCAACTGCAAGCGTTTCGCGATTAGGAGGAAAGTTCACCAGAGGATCAAATTACATTGCGCTAAAATCGCAACGTGTGCAATGGCTAGATGCTATGGATAAACTCAAGGATATTTCCAATCTACTCAATGGTGATGTATATCATTTTATATAACAAATGTTACAAGTGTCTTAGGAGTTATCATCAGTTTATCATGGCTGAATTGAAACATTTTAAATAACTCGGCTCACCTTCTCTGGCTGATTGGCATAAGCAGAGAGACCCGGCTTTACCGACTCAAAGATTTCTCCATCCAGCTCCAGAGAAGAACCTGAATAATGGAGAGAAATGAGACCAGCAGATCAGTTATGAGCACAAATCAAATGCAAATTATGTTCTGAGCAGCAATAAACGTGAAGTCATACAACACCGCCCGGAAGCTTTAAAGTGGTTGTAAACCTCAGACATGAAATATGAACAAAGCCTAGCCCTCTATAGTGTGTACTTGTCTCATTCCAGAGTACTAAGTGTCATTTCTGTCTTCTGATTCCTTACTCTGCTATCAGCATAAGTCACCTCTGACAAATATACTTTGGAATTTAAGTAATTATTAAATAACAGCCATAGCGGTAGATCCAGGCATCAAAGATTAACTTTTTCAAAAAGTTTTCCTGACACCAAGAAAAAAAGGTGACAGGGGAGGGACCTCTAGCACAGAGCAGGTTATTGACAACAAGCTTTGTTCCGGTGTGCTGTGTGAAGGGGATGTGTCCCTTCCCTCCAATCAGCTCTCAGAACTCTCCTTACTGAGATCTGCTGTGTATAACTTCAGCTCTCCACTCCTTTTTTTTTCCTGACAGCTCAGACAAGCTTTATAATTTCTGGACTTTGAACAGATGTGGAGAACAGAGGATTGTAGATAAACAGGTACAACATATATAGGAGGATTTGTTTCATCTCTATCACCTGAGGCCAGTCACTTCACTGTATACATGTAAGCATTTAGATCCGCTTTAAAGTGATAATATAGGAATGTTTTTTTTTTTTTTTAAATAACAGACATGGTATACTTACCTGCTCTGTGTAATGGTTTTGCACAGAGAAGCCCGGATCCTCCTCTTTTCGGGTCCCCTGCCGGCACTCCTGGCCCCTACCTGTGGCCAAGTGCCCCCAGAGAAAACAGCTTGCTGTGGGGACACCCATGCAGGATCGCTCTTGAACCACTGCTTTGCATGTCCATTCTGACACAGAGCCGTGGCTCGGCCCACCCCTTCTCTCTTCTTATTGGCTCACTGGCTGCGATTGACAGCAACGAGAGCCATTGGCTCCCACTGCTGTCTCAGCCAATGACGAGGGAGAGTCCCCGGAGAGCCGAGGCTCTCGTGTAGATCACTGTATCATGATGGGGCTCAGGCAAGTATTAGGTTTTTTACCTTCATGCATAGAATGCCTTTAGATCCACCTTAATAGAGAGGTATAGACATAGGACCACCATGGAAAGGCAAGAAGAAAGCTCAGTAACTACGGTAATAAACCAAATATGGTACAGAGATTTGAAATGTCATAGTGGGCACACACATCTTTAAATTTATGAATTTCCAGGGAGCAGTACATCTTTACATTCATGATATGCCAGGATGGGTAAATCTAAAGTTTATAAACAGCCAGGGCTGGCACAGCTTATTATCACATATCAGCACCTAAAAAAAAACTGAGCCTCCACTTGGTTGCTGATGTTGATCTGCCATTACACATCATTACTGACAGAACAAAATACCTGATGCCCTTATGAGTTATCCAGGGATGATTCATAAAATGATTTACAATGTAACCATGAAATATTTGTGTGTTGATGGTCCCACCACCATGAAATATCTGTGTGTTTATGGTCTACCATTAAATATGTATGTGTTGATGGCCACCACCATGAAATATCTGTGTGTTGATGGTCCCCCCACCATAAAATTTCTGTTTGTTGATGGTCCCGTCACCATGAAATTTCTGTGTGTTGATGGTCTACCACTATGAAATATTTGTGTGTTGATGATCCACCACCATGGAAAATCTGTGTGTTAATGGTCCCACCACTATGAAATATCTGTGTGTTGATGGTCTACCATTAAATATATGTGTGTTGATGGTCCCACCACCATGAAATATCTGTGTGTTGATGGTCCACTGCCACGATATATCTATGTCTTGATGGTCCACCACCATGAAATATCTGTGTGTTGATGGTCCACCACCACCACAAAATATCTATGTGTTGGTGGTCGCACCACCATGAAATATCTGTGTGTTGATGGTCTACCACTATGAAATATTTGTGTGTTGATGGTACACCACCATGGAAAATCTGTGTGTTGATAGTGCCACCACCATGAAATATCTGTGTGTTGAAGGTCCACCACCACAATATATCTATGTCTTGATGGTCCACCACCATGAAATATCTGTGTGTTGATGGTCCACCACCACCACAAAATATCTATGTGTTGATAGTCCCACCACCATGAAATTTCTGTGTGTTGATGGTCTACCACCATGAAATATTTGTGTTGATGGTCCCACCACTATGAAAAATCTGTGTGTTGATGGTCTACCATTAAATATATGTGTTTATGGTCCACCACCACAATATATCTATGTCTTGATGGTCCACCACCATGAAATATTTGTGTGTTGATGGTCCAACTGCCATATCATTTTTGTGTGTTGAAGGCTTACTACCAGCACCATGAAATATCAGTATGTTGAAGGCCTAATGCCAAGGTAACATTTTACAGTGAGTGGTTTCCTCTAAACTCATGGAGTGTTGAGGGCTGTACTCCCACCATGGACAACAAGAGAACCTTAAACATTCCATGCGCTCACCTGCAGCTCTTTGGTGAAAGGTGTAGATGTGAATTCGAGTCCCAGTACTGCCGGCATCAAAAACGATGCCATAAATGGTGTTATTCTTGGAGCTTATTGCTGATGGTAAAACAGACCTCAGATCAGGGGCAGGATCCGTATCAGATGAGCAGAAGCCAAGAAAAAGGGTCAAACACAACACAGAAATGGGGATCCAGGAGCCCATGCTTTCAGGTAGTCACCAGTCCTACAAGAATAAGGCATTAAGTGAGAGGGCTATGGGAGAAGAAGCAAACTGAATGGGAGAAAGAGTCTCCAACCAGATAAAGAGACTAGAAAAGAATAAAAAGATTAATTATTTTCATAAGATCACCAAAAATTATTGAGCAAACATGGAGCCTTTTGATTATTAGGAACCAGTATAGGAACATTACTATCACAATATAAGATAAATTGTGCATTTACTGCGTCTAGCCCATCTACTTACAGTGTGGAAAATAATGATTTGATCCCCTACAGATTTGGTATGTTTGCCCACTGACAAAGAAACGAAGGGTCTACAATTTTAATCATAGGTGTATTTTAAATGACAGAGACAGAATGTCAACCAAAAAAATCCAGAAAAAACACATAATACAAATGTTATAAATTAAGTTGCAGTTCAGTGAGTAAAATAAGTATTTGAACCTCTACCAACCAACAATACCTCTGGCTACAGAAAGTGTGGTACACAGATTAATCCTGTCAGTTTAAGAAGGTGCTCCTAACCACAACTCGTTATGTGTATAAAAGTCACCTGTCCACATAATCTCTTTCTTCCATTCAAACCTCACCATCATGAGCAGGACAAAAGAGCTGTCACAGGACATCAGGGACAGGATTGTAGACCTACACAAGGCTGGAATGGGCTACAAGACCATCAGCAAGAAGCTTGGTGAGAAGGAGACAACTGATGGAGTGATTATTCGCAAATGGAAGAAATACAAAATAGCCATCAATCGCCCTCGGTCTGGAGCTCCATGCAAGATTTCGCCTCATGGGGTAAGGATGATCATGAAAAAAGTGGGGGATCAGGCCAGAACTACACGGAAAGAGCTTGTGAATGTTCTCAATGCATTTGGGACCAGTCACCAAACAAAGCATTGGTAACACAATTCCCCCGCCATGGATTGAAATACTGCAGTGCCCGCATGGTCCCCCTCCTCATGAAGGCACATGTACAGGCCCGTCTGAAGTTTGCCAACGAACATCGAAATGATTTAGAAAAGGATTTGGAGAAAGTGCTGTGGTCAGATGAAACCGAAATTGAGCTCTTTGGCATTAACTCGTCGTGTTTGGAGGAAGAAAAATGCTGACTATGACCCTAAGACAGGGCTCGATAAACCCCGGGCGTCAGGTCGCATTTGCGACTAGAATTAGCAACCTGGCGCCTGGGGCGGCACAGCTGGGGGTATCCTGTCTCCGTGGGGACTTCGACCCCCCCCTGTGATCGCATCGGGCCGCGCCGGCCGGTAATTGAGGCCGCGGCTTTGCGGCCTTCTTCGGTCCTTCGGGAATCTGGCGCCATCTTGTGGTGGCCGTTGGTATTACAACCAGCAATGCTAATGGAGGCAGCGCTGCAATACCTGCCTGTTTTCACTACCCACCCATCTCCTTCCCAAAGTGGAGAAGAGAAGAAAGTGGGTGTGGGGATAGCCCTTTTTTTTTTTTTTCGTAATAGCTTTTATTTTTTTTTATTTATATTTTTAAAGTAAAAACTGTTTATTTATTTTTTTTCTTAATTAAAATTAATGTATTTGTCATCTCCCTGCTGTCTGATCAGGTTCGCCTGTCCGTTTATCAGGCGGACCGGATCGGACCCTTAGAGCGCTTTCACACCGAGCCGCGGGGGGTGTCGGCGGTAAAGCGGCGCTATTTTTAGCGCCGCTTTACCATCGTTTTAGGGGCGCTATTCGGCCACTAGCGGGGCGGTCTTTCTGTGTAAATTTAAGATTAGTTATTTTTTTATATTGAAAATAAAGCTTTGTCGGTCGTTTAAAAAAAAACCTGGCTCCTAACTTTTTTAGCTGGCTCCTAGATTCCAAGCAAATTTGTCAAGTCCTGCCCTAAGTACACCATCCCTACAGTCAAATATAGAGGTGGAAAATATTCTCACTCATTGGACGGAGACACTGACAGTCAGGCTTGGTTACAGATTAACCATCTGGACCACCGCTAACTCATTCCTGCCTCATAATTTTACTATTTAGGTCTCACATTATAATAAAAGTCCCTGACTGTCTAGTCCTTATAAAATAAATGGCTTTAAAATATCAAGCCTATAACTTATGCCCCTCTAACCGGAAATAAGGTCATCTGAATCACTTCCGGTTTCGGACACTTCCAGTGGGGGTCATTATTTATCTGTCTATAAATAGAGCGGTGGGGTGAGAGGGTTCCACACCCCAGAAGACGACTTTTTTAGTTGAAACATGTCGGGTGGACCCCTCACGACTACCGCTACACGATTGATACGCTAATTTTATCTGCAAAAAATGTGAGTCTGTTTTTACTGTTACTTTTTAAATAAATCCAAGTTCAAACGTTATTATACTATGTGAGTGTTTTCATTCCTCACATGCAATACGAATCTTTCGCATGGCCTATGGTGGTATATCTATTAATGTGGAAGTCGTGCTGACCAATTCTTCCCCCCCACGGTTTGTGTGACGAAGGCATCTGACCGGATAATACATCTAGACCTGTTGGTCACTAAGCCTCTTTGACCTGTATGGCATATGCTATTTCAGGCCACTACTTCCGGTAAGCCTCCATATTTTCTGGTGATGGTCCTGGCACTGTCTTCAAACTTCCGTGCACCTCTGGTCTTTTACTGTCCATTTATCTACCAGGCTACCGGGTTTAAAGCTTTTCTGCACGTATAAGAAAACACCTGCTCATCATTGCTTATGCACTGATATCACAGATTTTTTCTTTGGTGTTTTGGACTTTATATTTGAAATTTGTTTTTGATGTTTATTTGAATTGAACACATATATGTATTATCATTTTGCTTACTAGTCACTGTCACATGTGCTCACGTGGCATTTTTTTGGTTCACATTGTAATTTTGTGATGTCATTTAATGCTTAGTTTTTTATATTGCTTATACTTAATAATAGCGCCACACTTCAAATTTTCTGTAAATATAGAGGTGGAAACATGATGCTTGGGGGCTGTTTCTCTGCTAATGGTACAGGCCAGCTTTGCCGCATTGAGGGGCCAATGGACGGGGCCATGTATTGTAAAATCTTGGTTGAGAACCTTCTTCCCTCAGCCAGAACACTGAAGATTGGTCATGGATGGGCCTGCCAGCATGACAATGACTCAAAACATACCGCCAAGGCAACAAAGAAGTGGGTCAAGAAGAAGCACCTTAAGGTCATGGAGTGGCCCAGTCAGTCTCCAGACCTTAAACCTTTAGAAAATTTATAGAGGGAGCTGAAACTTCAAGTTGCCAAGAGACAGCCAACAAACCTTATACATTTAGAGATCTATAAAGAAGAGTGGACCAAAATTGCTCCTGAGATGTGTGCAAACCTGATCACCAACTACAAGAAACGTCTTACCTCTGTGCTTCCCAACAAGGGTTTCTCCACCAAGTACTAAGTCATGTTTTGCTTGGGGATCAAATACTTATTTTACTCACTGAACTGCAACTCAATTTATAACATTTGTATCATGTGTTTTTTTCTGGATATTTGGTTGTTATTCTGTCTCTATCATTTAAAATACACCTATAATAAAAATTATAGACCCTTCATTTCTTTGTTAGTGGGGAAACTTACAAATATTGCAGGGGATCAAATAATTATGAGCTGCACTATAGATTGATTTTTGAGTATAGAAACCACAAAAAAGCAAATAAAGAACCATGTATAAATTACACATAAATACATATATGCAATGTACTATCACATCAACATTCAATCACCAGTGACATGTGCAAAAAAGAAAACAATTAGTGAACAAAAAATGTGTGGCAGAGAGCAAAAACAATAGAACAGAGTCCGCTCAAATAGGCAAATTTGAAAAAGCCGACTCAATAAACAGTCTTCTAGAGGGTGACTTGTAATCTTCCTGCCAGCGGTGACATGCAACTTTAACACTGAGGGTGGTATGTGCTGGGGTACAATACAGAAGTGCCTCCACCTACGAAAAATGCTGCCGCTTACCAGCTCCTATGATCTCTTTTTAGGGAGATCAAACATGCCTTTGGCTCTCAACCACAGCCTTGGGTCTTTCAGAAGCTGTCAACGCTAGAGGGATTCCTCAAAATCTCAGCATGAGATGTCATCTCATATGGCGAGTGTGTATTCATGAACCATGAAATGATACAAGACTTCCATAGCGTGATATGTTTTTAAACCGTTTAATGGAATAAAATAGTGATCCACTTACAATTGCCAGTTGTGCTCTTGTCCTATTTATTATGTTACTTGGAGGTATTCTTTAAAGCAGTAATAAATCCAATAGCAAGCATTTAATATATTGCAGCTTACCAATTTCTAGATGTGATGGCTGTATTCATTTAATGCCCCTTGAAGACGTCATCTGTGACGAAACGGCGTAGGGAGGAGCGGCGTGCTGACGTCACCACATACCGCGCTAGTCCCGGAAGCTACGGGCAGCTCGTGGTTCTGTTTTTAAATCCACTTGAATTTTCGCTGCATAGTTGTAAGTCTTCTTTACCATCCTAGCACATTAATGTCTTAGCGCGACTCTATTATTTTTCTATATCCAACACTGTATTTTGTTGTGCAGAAGAATCGCTGCTTTTATTTATTAAGTTTCGTCAATCACCAGCATGATTGTCTTAGGCATATTATCCCAATTCACCTTAGCGCAGTTTTTTTCCCCCTTGTACCAGGACGGTAAAAAGTCCTGCAAGCCACATCTTTGCAGCGCTGTAGGAGCAGTGTATACACCGCTCTTAAAGCGCCCCTGCCCATTGAAAACAATGGGGCAGCGCCGCCAAACCGCCACTGCAGCGGCTCTTTGCGGGCAGTTTTAACCCTTTTTCGGCCGCTAGCGGGGGTTAAAACCGCCCCGCTAGCGGCCGAATAGCGCGGCTAAAACGACGGTAAAGGGACGCTAAAAAATAGCGCCCCTTTACCGCCGACGCCTGCCCCCCGCCCCAGTGTGAAAGTAGCCTAAGAGAGAAGATTATGGAGGATTATGAACGGAGCACTACTTTTTTGCACTTTAATCGTTTATTTGCTGTTAATGCACTTCTTGGTTTAATTTATTTTATATGAAATTAATTTATCATACTTTGATACGTAGTCTTTTTTTTTTTTTTTTACTGCGGACACGAATATTTGTTTTTTTTATTTTGTAGTGTAATAAGAACTGAAATTGAAGCTCCAGATACAACTTTATTCCATTAAAAGTCAGGGGTACAAGCCAAAAAAAGTAACCAATGTGTTTCAGGGGTCCAAGCGCCCCCTTCATCAGGGTTTTTCCAGTGTGAATTAGAAGCACAGGCCTTATCAGCAGCTTGTTTGGCTGCCACTCTAGAATCAGACTTTGTCCAGCTCCACTTGGCACTGAGTATTGGTCTCTCTGGCTGTCCCTTGCCATGTGTCCCTCACCCTCAGCTCTCCAAGCAGACATGGCCTCTGCCAGGCGTCAGCTTCTCAAATAATGATTATCAAGCAGCACTGCCCCCACCACCAAAAAGAGGGTCATCAAATGCTTGATGGGCTTCAGGATAACCCAGGTGAGATTGCATCAATTGCTCTGCACATTCTGATGGTACTGATGGCATTGTGCAGCCTTAAACAGGAATAAGCATTCTTAGAAGTAGAGTTCCTCAAGTGCTGGAGAGCAAATACATTGCAGCTAAGGAAATACCTGCCAGCAACTTTTCATTACCACCCTGCAGATACTCATGAATGAGATGTCCTCATTAGAGCATAGACACAAAATGATAATTGTATGATCTGGAGGATCAAGTGATGTTCTCATGTTTGTGGATCCCACTCGTGGTTGCTGACTGACTGCACTGTAAGCAAATGTTACCGCTGTTGCTGTTGGCTTTACCTCTCCTTTCTTCCATGTTAACTAAAACATGGACATTCTGCTTAGCTGAGCATTCATTATAATGAGCCAGCTGGCTCCAGAGAGTGGTCAGATCATGCCTTCACCCTAAGGGCTCATGTACACAGAGACTATGTTGACCGCCATAAGAAAACACAAAACCTGGCAAAAACTTTCCATCCTGAACGAGATTGTTCCACGTTCAGGAGAGGAAGGTTGAACCTCCCCTAACCGCAACACCTTCTAAACTCATGTACATGGACACACAGGCTTTTATGGAGTTGCGTTAAGGAGCTTTGGCAAAAAAACGCCAAAAGCTCCTAAAACCAAAATGAGAAGGAGTAGTGTACATGAGCCCTAAGGGCCATGTCACATTAATGATTCTGACACTGGTGGAAACTTGCCAGCATCAGGAGGCTAAAAAAGATCACACGTGCTCCTTTGGCATCCCTGAAATGTTGCAGAGACCTGCACACCAGCAAGGAAGCAGCTCACAAATGACAGCTCACTGGTTTAGCTAGTAAGGGAGGCACATTTGAGGAGCAAGTGAGCGTTTTCTCTGCTTTCCCAGAGATCGTGTCACTGGCGACTAGTTGCTAACAACAGGGTTACTAGAGCAAGAAGGCCCCAAGATGATTAGACAGCATACCGGGAGTGACCAGCCTTGACCCATTACCTACCCTCCTTCAGAGGTCTGGGACTCCCTACTTCTTTACCTGACCAATGTGTATATCTGGTATATGGACAGTGCAGTCCTTTTTCTCCAATGTAAAGAAGACTGTTCACACTTGCAATTTTAACTGCAATAAACAGGTTTTTCTAGAGCAGGGAAGAAACGCTGTTAAGAATCATTGGGTTGCCTATGGGTACACTAAAGTAACAGATAACCTTTGCAGGCTATCCTCGCAAGCAGCGGGGTAGGCTGTAAGGGGCCCTGTCTGATAGGCTGTAGAGGGCCCCATGATTTCTAATGGCAGTCCTTCCTTCACCTGTCACAATGTACAATACACTACACCCCCTCACCTGTCACAGTGTACAATACACTACACCCCTCACCTGTCACAGTGTACAATACACTACACCCCTCACCTGTCACAGTGTACAATACACTACACCCCTCACCTGTCACAGTGTACAATACACTACACCCCTCACCTGTCACAGTGTACAATACACTACACCCCTCACCTGTCACAGTGTACAATACACTACACCCCTCACCTGTCACAGTGTACAATACACTACAACCCTCACCTGCCACAACGTACAATACACTACACCCCTCACAGTGAACACTACACCCCTCACCTGTCACAGTGAACAATACACTACACCCCTCACCTGTCACAGTGTACAATACACTACACCCCTCACCTGTCCCAGCGTACAATACACTACACCCCTCACCTGTCACAGTGTACAATACGCTACACCCCTAACAGTGTACAATAGACTACACCCCTCACCTGTCACAGTGTACAAAACACTAAACCCCTAACAGTGTACAATACACTACACCCCTCACCTGTCACAGTGAACAATACACTACACCCCTCACCTATCACAGCGTTTAATACACTACACCCCTCACCTGTCACAGTGTACAATAAACTACACCCCTCACCTGTCACAGTGTACAATAAACTACACCCCTCACCTGTCACAGCGTACAATAAACTACACCCCTCACCTGTCACAGCATACAGTACACTACACCCCTCACCTGTCACAGTGTACAATACACTACACCCCTCACCTGTCACAATGTACAATACACTACACCCCTCTCCTGTCACAGTGTAGAATACACTACACCCCGCGCCTGTCACAGTGTAAAATTCACTACACCCCTCACCTGTCACAATGTACAATACACTACACCCCTCACCTGTCACAGCGTACAGTACACTACACCCCTCACCTGTCACAATGTACAATACACTACACCCCTCACCTGTCACAGTGTACAATACACTACACCCTTCACCTGTCACAGTGTACAATACACTACAACCCTCACCTGCCACAACGTACAATACACTACACCCCTCGCCTGTCACAGTGTACAATACACTACACCCTTCACCTGTCACAGTGTACAATACACTACAACCCTCACCTGCCACAACGTACAATACACTACACCCTTCACCTGTCACAGTGTACAATACACTACAACCCTCACCTGTCACAACGTACAATACACTACACCCCTCACAGTGTACAATACACTACACCCCTCACAGTGAACACTACACCCCTCACCTGTCACAGTGAACAATACACTACACCCCTCACCTGTCACAGTGTACAATACACTACACCCCTCACCTGTCACAGTGTACAATACGCTACACCCCTAACAGTGTACAATAGACTACACCCCTCACCTGTCACAGTGTACAATACACTAAACCCCTAACAGTGTACAATACACTACACCCCTCACCTGTCACAGTGTACAATACACTACACCCCTCACCTGTCACAGTGAACAATACACTACACCCCTCACCTATCACAGCGTTTAATACACTACACCCCTCACCTGTCACAGTGTACAATAAACTACACCCCTCACCTGTCATAACGTACAATACACTACACCCCTCACCTGTCACAGTATACAATACACTACACCCCTCACCTGTCACAATGTACAATACACTACACCCCTCGCCTGTCACAGTGTACAATACACTACACCCCGCGCCTGTCACAGTGTAAAATTCACTACACCCCTCACCTGTCACAGCATACAGTACACTATACCCCTCACCTGTCACAATGTACAATACACTACACCCCTCACCTGTCACAGCGTACAGTACACTACACCCCTCACCTGTCACAATGTACAATACACTACACCTCTCGCCTGTCACAGTGTAGAATACACCACACCCCTCACAATGTACAATACACTACACCCCTCACCTGTCACAGCGTACAGTACACTACACCCCTCACCTGCCACAGCGTACAATACACTACACCCCTCACCTGCCACAGCGTACAATACCCTACACCCCTCACCTGTAATAATGTACAATACACTACACCCCTCACCTGTCACAGTGTACAATACACTACACCCCTTGCCTGTCACAGTGTAAAATTCACTACACCCCTCACAGTGTAGAATACACTACACCCCTCACCTGTCCCAGTGTACAATACACTACACCCCTCACCTGGCACAGCGTACAATACACTACACCCCTCACCTGTCACAATGTACAAAACACTACACCCCTCACCTGTCAAAGCGTACAATACACTGCACCCCTCACCTGTCACAGTGAACAATACACTACACCCATCACAGTATAAAATACACTACACCCCTCACCTGTAATAGTGTACAATACACTACACCCTCACCTGTCACAGTTTACAATACACTACACCCCTCACAATGTACAATACACTACACCCCTCACCTGTCAAAGCGTACAATACACTACACCCCTCACCTGTCACAGCATACAATACACTACACCCCCCACCTGTCACAGTGAACAATACACTACACCACTCACCTGTCACAGTGAACAATACAATACACCCCTCACCTGTCACAGTGAACAATACACTACATCCCTCACAGCGTACATGTCACGGAATGTCCCACACTTGAGTGTTTCCATCAGTATACCACTTCCTCTCAGTCTGGATACAGATATCAGATATTCCAACTGCTCCCAAGCACAAAACAAGGCGACACTTGTTTCACTGCTAACAGGGACTGTTTATTTAGAATCAAAATTACAAGACTTTATATACCGTTAGAAGAGGTTCCCATCTCCTGCTCATATTACTCTAACAATACAACTGTAACCTAATTGACATGAGCTAGTTTACTAAATCATTTACCCAGACTAGGTGACTACATCTCCTAGCTCATTGACTATTCAAAACACATTACCATAAACATCAACACAGGGTTAATTAGAACAAACAACAATGTGTGGAATACCCTTAGAACCTGTGATAAGCCAGACTAGACTCATTTACATTAAACACATTATAGCAGAAGCTAATTACAATTAACAATACAAACAGTGATCTCCCCCCCTCCTCATCCTAGTCAACAAACTATAGTATGAGTAGACTGTTCGTCTCCTAGCCAGTCCTAGAGGCCAATGTGATCAGCTCACTCAATTAACAGGTTGAGTTCAGAATCAAACAAACCAATAATAGTCTTTACATATATCCTGGGAGATATTGGGGATAAATATTACTGTCCCATTTTAAGCAATCCAAGACATACCCTCCCAGTCACCATTTCCCATATGGCATGTAAAGGGTTCCCAGAGTCTGTGTGTCTTGGGGGGACATGGACCTGAATACAAAGTAACACCACCTCCAGAATCCCCAGGCATACAGCTCCCAAAGAGCACTATTCCCCCAAATTCCAGAGCCCATAATCGGTGGGCAAGAGGCCCGCGTTCAGACCCCTCCAAAAGCCTCTGTCCCGGGTGAGTCTGTCACAGTACAGCACACTACACCCCTCACCTGTAAGTGTACAGTACACTACACCCCTCACCTGTCACAATGTACAATACACTACACCCCTCGCCCGTTAAAGTGTACAATACACAACACCAATCAAAGTGAACAATACACTACACAGCATCACCTGTCAAAGTGTAGAAAACACTACACCCCTCACAGTGTACAATACACTACACCCCATCACCTGTCACAGTGTACAATACAGAACACCCCTCACCTGTCACAGTGTAAAATTCACTAAACCCCTCACCTGTAAAAGTGTACAATACACTATACCCCATCACCAGTCACAGTGAACAATACACTACACCCCTCACCTGTCACAGTGTAAAATTCACTACACCCCTCACCTGTAATAGTGTAAAATACACTACACCCCTCACCTGTAAAAGTGTACAATACACTACACCCCATCACCAGTCACTGTGAATACACTACACCCCTCACCTGTCACAGTGTAGAGAACACTACACCCCTCACGTGTCACAGTGTAGAATACACTACACCCCTCACAGTGTAGAATACACTACACCCCATCACCAGTCACAGTGTACAATATACTAAACCCATCACCTGTCACAGTGTACAATACACTACACCCCTCACCTGTCACAGTGTACAACATACACTAAACCCCTCACCCGTCACAGTGTAAAATACACTACACCCCTCACCTGTCACAGTGTAAAATACACTAAACCCCTCACCAGTCACAGTGTAGAGAACACTACACCCCTCACCTGTCACAGTGTAAAATTCACTACACCCCTCACCTGTCACAGTGTAGAATACACTACACCCCTCACCTGTCACAGTGTACAATATACACTAAACCCCTCACAGTGTAAAATACACTACACCCCTCACCTGTCACAGTGTAAAATACCCTACACCCCTTACCTGTCACAGCGTACAATACACTACACCCCTCACCTGTCACAGTGTACAATACACTACACCCCTCACAGCGTACAGTACACTACACCCCTCACCTGTCACAGTGTACGATACACTACACCCCTCGCCTGTTACAGTGTACAATACACACCACCCTTCAAAGTGAACAATACACTACACCCCATCACCTGTCACAGTGTAGAAAACACTACACCCCTCACAGTGTACAATACACTACACCCCTCACCTGTCACAGCGTACAATACACTACACCCCTCACCTGTCACAATGTACAATACACTACACCCCTCACCTGTCACAATGTACAATACACTACACCCCTCACCTGTCTATGTGCATGTGGTTAACTACTCTGGTTTGTAATTTAACTCTTTGAAGATTTACAGAGTTAGGGTCTGATGAGTATTCTCTTTCAAGTTCTGTCAGTTTGTCAGTTGCAAGATAAGTTTGGAGGATGTTTTAAATCTATTTATCCTGAGGGACAGTAGTTTACGTGCGTGTGCTTTAAATGAGTCCCATTCTGCGGCTAATGTGTCTCTGTTACATTTATCATTGAGTATGTGTTGTAATTCTAATGCAAGGCCCTCTATGTTTGGTAGTACTGTGAGCCAGAAGGGGTTAAGTCGCCACGGGGAAGTGGGGGCAGATTTTAGCAGAGATACCGTTATCCAGCACGGTGCGTGATCAGATAAAGCTCTAGGTGCGATTCCAGAGCCTGTAACCTTTGGTAATAAAGTATTGGTTACTAGTACATAGTCTATCCGTGACATTGTATGATGACCCACTGAATGACAAGTGTATGCCCTTGTGGATGGATTGTGCCACCTCCAAACATCCGTAATGGCGAATTCTGTCAGCAGCCGGCTTAATCTAGTGTGTTGTGATGAACCCCTGGGGGAACTCTCTTGTGATGGCCTGTCTAATGCTGGATTCATAACCATGTTGAAGTCTCCCATCCACACGGCTGGGGTCGACGGGTTCTTGGCTAAAAATGCCAATCCCTTCATGACCACCTCCGACGCGAATGGGGGAGGTACATAGGTTGCCAGAATTAAGAGTGGGTTCCCTCCTATAAGTGTATTAAGAAACAAAAATCTTCCCTGCTGGTCTGATTCCAAAGATACCAACTCAAACTGAACTTTTTTGGCGATAATAATTGAAACTCCTCTAGACTGGTTGGTATGTATGCTATGATAGCTCCATCCCACCCATGGTTTTTTTAAAGCTGCCTGCAGATGCCCAGTAATGTGTGACACCCCTCACCTGTCACAATGTACAATACACTACACCCCTCGCCTGTCATAGTGTACAATACACTTCACCCCTCAAAGTGAACAATACACTACACCCCATCACCTGTCACAGTGTAGAAAACACTACACCCCTCACCTGTCACAGTGTAAAATTCACTACACCCCTCACCTGTAATAGTGTACAATACACTACACCCCTCACCTGTAATAGTGTACAATACACTACACCCCTTGCCTGTCAGTGTAAAATTCACTACACCCCTCACAGTTTAGAATACACTAAACCCCTGACCTGTCACAGCATACAATAAACACTACACCCCTCACAGTGTACAATATACAACACCCCTCACAGTGTACAATACCCTACACCCCTCACCTGTCACAGTGTAGAATACACTACACCCCTCACCTGTCACAGTGTGCAATACACTACACCCCTCACCTGTCACAGTGTACAATACACTACACCCCTCACCTGTCACAGTGTGCAATACACTACACCCCTCACCTGTCACAGTGTACAATACACTACACCCCTCACCTATCACATTGTAAAATACACTACACCCCTCACCTGTCACAGTGTACAATACACTACACCCCTCGCCTGTCACAGTGTACAATACACTTCACCCCTCAAAGTGAACAATACACTACACCCCATCACCTGTCACAGTGTAGAAAACACTACACCCCTCACAGTGTACAATACACTACACCTCTCACCTGTCACAGTGTAAAATTCACTACACCCCTCACCTGTAATAGTGTACAATACACTACACCCCTCACCTGTTACAGTGTACAATACACAACACCAATCAAAGTGAACAATACACTACACAGCATCACCTGTCAAAGTGTAGAAAACACTACACCCCTCACCTGTCACAGTGTACAATACACTACACCCCTCACCTGTCACAGTGTACAATACACTACACCCCTCACAGTTTAGAAAACACTACACCCCTGACCTGTCACAGCATACAATAAACACTACACCCCTCACCTGTCACAGTGTACAATACCCTACACCCCTCACCTGTCACAGTGTAGAAAACACTACACCCCTCACCTGTCACAGTGTAGAATACACTACACCCCTCACCTGTCACAGTGTAGAATACACTACACCCCTCACCTGTCACAGTGTAGAATACATTACACCCCTCACCTGTCACAGTGTAGAATACACTACACCCCTCACCTGTCACAGTGTAGAATACACTACACCCCTCACCTGTCACAGTGTAGAATACACTACACCCCTCACCTGTCACAGTGTAGAATACATTACACCCCTCACCTGTCACAGTGTAGAATACACTACACCCCTCACCTGTCACAGTGTAGAATACATTACACCCCTCACCAGTCACAGTGTAGAGAACACTACACCCCTCACCTGTCACAGTGTAAAATTCACTACACCCCTCACCTGTCACAGTGTAGAATACACTACACCCCTCACCTGTCACAGTGTACAATACACTACACCCTTCACCTATCACAATGTACAATACACTACACCCCTCACCTGTCACAGCGTACAACACACTACACCCCTCACCTGTCACAATGTACAATACACTACACCCCTCACCTGTCACAATGTACAATACACTACGCCCCTCACCTGTCACAATGTACAATACACTACGCCCCTCACCTGTCACAATGTACAATACACTACGCCCCTCACCTGTCACAATGTACAATACACTACGCCCCTCACCTGTCACAGTGTACAATACACTACACCCCTCACCTGTCACAGTGTAAAATTCACTACACCCCTCACCTGTATTAGTGTACAATACACTACACCCCATCACCAGTCACAGTGTACAATATACTAAACCCCTCACCTGTCACAGTGAATAAACTACACCCCTTGCCTGCCACAGTGTAAAATTCACTACACCGCTTACAGTTTAGAATACACTACACCCCTCACCTGTCACTGTGTACAATACACAACACCCCTCACAGTGTACAATACACTACACCCCTAACCTGTCACAGTGTTAGAAAACACTACATCCCATTACCTGTCACAGTGTACAATTCAGTACACCCCTCACCTGTCACAGTGTAGAATACAGAACACCCCTCACAGTGTAAAATACACAACACCCCTTATAAGGGCCTACAGCTGTCCTAATATACACTACAGACTTCTTCAATACCTCCTGAATTCCTGAACTGTCCTCTGCCCTGCGTCTTCTGGTGGTCTGTAGTTTCAGATATCGGGTGTCCTGCTTGTGCCAGAATGTGGTCAGTTAGTACACCTGTTGGGATCCGTTACCAGCTGAATCACACTGCAGATAACCAGGGTGCTGTGTGTGTATTGAATGGACTTGCACAATGTACAATGAGGTCTAAAGTACACCATGAATCACATGATAATTTGTGGAGAGAAACAAATAAGACAGATATATGATATACGGCGGCGGGAACAGATATCTGACACTCATTACTACACGGTATGTGAAGCGTTATCCTTGCTACAGGCCGAGCATGTTCCTGTGTCAGATGGCTGTTCAGAAATTCACTCAACCATTCAGTAAATGTAGAATCTGGGCGACGGGGCGATGGCCTGAATGCCTCGCCCACAAAAAGACAAACCATATAGGATATTTGAAGGACAAAGGAGCCGCTTACTGTGCAGGGTCATCCAGGTTATGTACATATGTACAGTGTACATTAATTGTACAGCAGGAGATACTGCTTTAACCACTTCAGCTCCGGAAGATTTACCCCCCTTCATGACCAGGCCATTTTTTGCAATACAGCACTGAGCTACTTTAGCTGACAATTGCACAGGTATGCGACGCCGGTACCCAAATATAAATCTTTTTTTAAGTCTTTTTTTCCCACAAATAGAGCTTTCTTTTGGTGATATTTGATCACCTCTGCGTATTTTTTTTGCGCTATATCCATATATGGCAGGGAAGGGGTTAACATCAGGGGCGATCAAAGGGTTAAATGTGTTCCCTGAGAGTGAATAATAACTGTGTGGGGGAGGTGCTGGTACTGTGGGAAGGTAAAGACCCGTGTCCCTGCTTAGCAGGAACACAGGATCAGTACATTCCCCTCTCACAGAACGGCGATCCTGCTTTGTTTACATAGGCAGACCGCCGTTCTGCTTTTCTCCTGAACGATCGGCAGGTCCCGGTGGACATCGCATCCGCCAGACCAGCTGACTGGCTTCTGCTGTGTCCAATCACAGCGCACGTGCCCCTGACCCGCAAATGCCAGATCACGTACTAGGTACGTGATCTGGAGCAGACCAGCCACCCTGCCGCGGTATATCTACGGTGTGTGGTCGCTAAGCGGTTAATATGGCTAACATTATGATCACTGATAAGTAAAGTGAATAACACTGATTATCTCACTACAATCACACCAGAAAGTGGGACGGATATATTAGGCAGCAAGTGAACATGTTTTCCCTGAAGTTAATGTGTTCAAAGCATAAAAAAATGGGCAAGCGGAAGGATTTGAGTGATTTTGACAAGGGCACGATGTAGTCTTAATTGCGCAGGCGCCGTGTACAGCTGATGAACAGCTGTTCATGTTCTGAGACTTTCGGCATCTCCTTTGTCCTCCGTACTGTGCAAAGCGCTGCGCCTGCGCAGTACAGGGCAGAGACTATCCGACGGGGGACCTTTCTCGACAGGACGCCGGCAATAAGCTCAGGAATTCAGGGGGGGGGAAAAAATATGTAAAAAAGGCAGATCGCCGTTCTGACAGGGGAGAAGATGGAGATCTTGTGTTTCTGCTAAGCAGGAACACGGACCCCTGTCTTCCTCCATTCAGAGCATCCCCCACAGTTAGCAAGCACTCCCAGGGAACACATTTAACCCTTTGATCGCCCCCTGATGTTAAACCCTTCCCTGCCACTGTCATTAGTAGAGTGACAGTGCATTTTTTTTTAGCACTGATCACTGTATTGGTGTCACTGGTCCCCAAAAAGTATCACTTTGCGTCAGATTTGTCCGCCGCAATGTCGCCGTTCCGCTAAAAATCGCTGATCGCCACCATTACTAGTAAAAATAAATAAATAAATAAATTCCATAAATCTATCCCATAGTTTGTAGACACTATAACTTTTGCACAAACCAATCAATTGGGATATTTTTTTTTATTTTACTAAAAATATGTAGCAAAATACACATTGGCCTAAACTGATGAAGGAACTTGATTTTTTAATTTTTTTTTATTGAATTGGTTTTATAGCAAAAAGTAAAAAATATTGTTGTTTTTTTTTAACATTTTGTGGTTTATAGCGCGCAAAAGATCATGTCTATCTCAGAGGGCATCAGATTGTACATTAAAAAATCTAATAAACCTAAATGTATAGGTTATAGTTGTTCCCCTGAACAGTGGAGATTGTTCTGTCCTGGTTAACAGATAATAAATTTAAGCCAGGTAATAGCTCAAATATTATCATCAAGCACAGGAGCAGATCCAGGGGACAGCCAAGCAGCATTGACCTTTACCTCCTCGCTCTGTGACCTGCACCGTCCTTCACCACTATTTATATTCCGTATCATCCAGAAAAAAAAAAAAGAACATTTAGTAGATTTGTATAGATTTTCTCCAATTTACAGTCAAACTCCATGTGTACAGTATGATTATAGAGTTTCAATTTGAGAGAGACGGCCAGAACAGTTGCTCTCCATACAGCTTTGAGAATCCTCGGTCTTTTGGTGCATATTTTAACCACTTCCCATCCGGGGCCAATTCTGACATTTCTCTCCTACATGTAAAATTCATCATTTTTTTGCTAGTAAATTACATAGAACCCCCAAACATTAGATTTTTTTTTTTTTGCAAAGACCCTAAAGAATACAATGGCGGTCAACTTTTTTTTTTATCTCGCACGGTATTTGCGTAGCAATTTTTTGAACACTTTTTTTTAAAAAAAAAAACAGGTTCATGCTTTAAAAAAAAAAACAAAAAAACCTTAAAGTTAGCCCAATTTTTTTGCATAATGTGAAAGATGAAGTTACGCTGAGTAAATAGATACCTAACATGTCACGCTTCAAAATTGCACACGCTCATGGAATGGTGCCAAACTTCGCTACTTAAAAGTCCCCATAGGGGACGCTTTAAAATCTTTTACCGATTACATGTTTTGCGTTACAGAGGAGGTCTAGGGCTAGAATTATTGCTCTCACTCTAACGTTCGCGGCGATACCTCACATGTGGTTTGAATACCGTTTTCATATGTGGGCGGGACTTACGTATGCGGTCGAGCACACGGGGACAGGGGCGCTTTACTTTTTTTTTTTATTGTTCATTTTACTTTTCTTTTTTTAGTTTGACACTTTTAAAAAAAATAATAATATGTGATCACTTTTATTCCTATTACAAGGAATGTAAACATCTCTTGTAATAGGAATATGGCATGATCAGTCCTCTTTACAGTGGGATATGGAGTCAATAAGACCCCACATCTCAACTCTAGGCTGAGAAGCCTGAAATAAAAAAAATAAAATAAACGATCTCGGCTTCCCAGCCGAGGCGGCGCCATTTGTCCGAACGATCATAGAGACTCCAGCGACCATCTGGTCCGCCGGAAATCTCTATGGTAAACATCCGGGCCCGGCGGATCCATTCTCCAACTCACCGATGGAAGCGGTGAGTCGGTAGAAGCACCGAAGAGTGGCGGGGGGGGGGTGTCCCCTCTCGCCACCCGTAAGAACAATCGAGCGGCGGAAGAGCCGCTATGATCATTCCTATGGTGTAGGGAATCGCTGGCTGAAAAAAGATGATATCTGAATGATGCCTGTAGCTGCACCCATCATTCAGATATCCCCGCACAAAGTCAAGGACGTCATATGGCGTACCTTGGGCGGGAAGTGGTTAATTAATATTCATTTGTAAACTAAAGATTTGGTCTAAAAAAAAATAAAAAATAAAAAAAATTAAATGTCAATTTGTAGCCATATAAACAGAAAAAAAAGAGCAATAAAGTGGAAAGGGGTTAGCATAACTGTGGAATTTTAACACTGCATTCCTATTCAAATCACGTGTGATTTGTTGCAGTGCTATTTGAGCTCATTCATTTTATTATTATTATTATACAGGATTTATATAGCACCAACAGTTTACAACATTAGGGAAAGGCAGTACAGTTACAATACAATACAGGAGGAATCAGACGGCCCTGCTCGTTAGAGCTTACAATCTACGAGGGAGGGTCAAAAGATTCAAGAGGTAATAACTGTGGGGGATGGGCTGATGGAAAAAACAAAAATGTACAGTTAGGTGGGGGTCAAATAGGCTTTACATGAAAAGATGAGTTTTCAGGGAATCGCCTGAAAGTGGACAGAGTAGGGGATATTCTGACAGATTGGGGAAATGGCGTTCCAGAGGATGGGAGAGGCTCTGGAGAAGTCCTGGGGGAGCAGGGGGGTCTTGGGAGGAACAAAGAGAACAATTTGGTTGGTATTTTGAGACCAGGTTAGTGATGTAGCTGGGGGCCAAGTTGTGAACGGCTTTGTAAGTTGTTGTTAGTATTTTGAATTGAATTTGTTGGGTGAGTGGAAGCCAGTGAAGGTTTGGCAGAGAGAAGGTTTTTTATTAACTTTGTTGTCCGACTATAGATCTATGTTTATCCCAAGCATGTTTGAAGCTATGAAGCCATCACTTTCATGGCGACATTGCCAACAACAAAACCAAGAATAGGAAGGGCCCCCCTTTATATGTTGACATCACATCAAATCCCAAGATAGGGACAGACTACTGGAAAAATAAAAAACCCCAAAGAAAAAGATGATGAACTCAGTACGTTTCATAAGTTGGAAGCGGATTATAACTCACCATTTATATAATGCAGAAGAACCATCAGGAAACTCTGCATCCCGCACCCGGACATCCTTCTCTCAAAGGAACGGCAGCTTCCATCTCTAAACCACACCTGAAATCAGATGGAACGATACCTTAGTATAAAGGAACATTAAACCCCTCTATAACCCAACTTCTTATCTCCAGTGCAGTGGATTGAGATAATCTCTGCTAACATGATATTTTTCTAGGTAGGCTAAAGAATATCAGGGACTGCATGGTTCCTGTCATGTTACTGTGAATTCAGTGGTAGCCCAATGGCCTGAAAAGATGTAGGATACATTTGAGTAAAATGTTCATACAGGACATATCCTTCCATCATCACTATATGTCCTTCCCTTCTTACTGCATACCCTATATTATGACTCCAACTCTATCCTACCACACTGGATTGTCCCCAATAAACTCCATCCCATGCCCTCATACTGGATATACCCTGCCCTCCTAACTGCACATCCTCCCATACTGGACACACCATTCGTACACCTCCTCGTACTGCATACTCCCTATATCCTCCTACTGGATACCCTGCCACCATCACCCCACCACTATATCCTCCTAATGCATACCCTGCCACCATCACCGCACAACTATATCCTCCTACTGGATACCCTGCCACCATCACCGCACGACTATATCCTCCTACTGGATACCCTGCCACCATCACCCCACCACTATATCCTCCTACTGGATACCCTGCCACCATCACCGCACGACTATATCCTCCTACTGGATACCCTGCCACCATCACCGCACGACTATATCCTCCTACTGGATACCCTGCCACCATCACCGCACGACTATATCCTCCTACTGGATACCCTGCCACCATCACCTCACCACTATATCCTCCTAATGCATACCCTGCCACCATCACCGCACGACTATATCCTCCTACTGGATACCCTGCCACCATCACCGCACGACTATATTCTCCTACTGGATACCCTGCCACCATCACCGCACCACTATATCCTCCTAATGCACACCCTGCCACCATCACCGCACGACTATATCCTCCTACTGGATACCCTGCCACCATCACCGCACGACTATATCCTCCTACTGGATACCCTGCCACCATCACCGCACGACTATATCCTCCTACTGGATACCCTGTCCCACTGCACTACTATATCCTCCTACTGGATACCCTGCCACCATCACCGCACGACTATATCCTCCTACTGGATACCCTGTCCCACTGCACTACTATATCCTCCTACTGGATACCCTGCCACCATCACCGCACGACTATATCCTCCTACTGGATACCCTGCCACCATCACCGCACGACTATATCCTCCTACTGGATACCCTGCCACCATCACCGCACCACTATATCCTCCTACTGGATACCCTGTCCCACTGCACGACTATATCCTCCTACTGGATACCCTGCCACCATCACCGCACGACTATATCCTCCTACTGGATACCCTGTCCCACTGCACTACTATATCCTCCTACTGGATACCCTGCCACCATCACCGCACGACTATATCCTCCTACTGGATACCCTGCCACCATCACCGCACGACTATATCCTCCTACTGGATACCCTGCCACCATCACCGCACCACTATATCCTCCTACTGGATACCCTGCCACCATCACCGCACGACTATATCCTCCTACTGGATACCCTGTCCCACTGCACTACTATATCCTCCTACTGGATACCCTGCCACCATCACCGCACGACTATATCCTCCTACTGGATACCCTGCCACCATCACCGCACCACTATATCCTCCTACTGGATACCCTGTCCCACTGCACTACTATATCCTCCTACTGGATACCCTGCCACCATCGCCGCACCACTATATCCTCCTACTGGATACCATGCCGCCATCACCGCACCACTAAATCCTCCTAACCTAGAGAGGAAAACGTTTTTCCCCCACTTGGTTGGACTTTAGAGGCAGATTGGAACAGCAGAACCATTTAAAAATTATTTTATTAAGCGTAAACATATACATACAAAGTACAAAATTATAAAAAGGTATGTGTCCACTAGCAGCCAAAGAGTGACCAGATAGAGAGGACATTACATATACCCAAGTAGAAAAATGACGTTCAACAGTATAACATCAAAGAATGCGTGAGCCCCTGTGCGTCTACGTGTTTTGCTTGGTCGCTTCTTCAGGACACACTTTGGGGGGGTATAGAAAAGTTCTCACAACATAAAATAGAAGAACATGTCATTTAACAAAGTACTCATATACAGTATCTCACAAAAGTGAGTACACCCCTCACATTTTTGTAAATATTTTATTATATCTTTTCATGTAAAACACGGAAGAAATAACACTTTGCTACAATGTAAAGTAGTGAGTGTACAGCTTGTATAACAGTGTAAATTTGCTGTCCCCTCAAAATAACTCAACACACAGCCATTCATGTCTAAACCGCTGGCAACAAAAGTGAGTACATCCCTAAGTAAAAAAGTCCAAATTGGGCCCAAAGTGTCAATATTTTGAGTGGCCACCATTATTATTCAGCACTGCCTTAAACCCTCTTGGGCATGGAGTTCACCAGAGCTTCACAGTTTGCCATTGGAGTCCTCTTCCCCTCCTCCATGACGACATCACGGAGCTGGTGGATGTTGGAGACCTTGCGCTCCTCCACCTTCCGTTTGAGGATGCCCCACAGATGCTCAATGGGGTTTAGGTCTGGAGACATGCTTGGCCAGTCCATCACCTTTACCCTCAGTTTCTTTAGCAAGACAGTGGTCATCTTGGAGGTGTGTTTGGGGTCGTTATAATGTTGGAATACTGCCCTGCGACCCAGTCTCCGAAGGGAGGGGATCATGCTCTGCTTCAGTATGTCACAATAAATGTTGGCATTCATGGTTCCTTTAATGAACTGTAGCATCCCAGTGGCGGCAGCACTCATGCAGCCCCAGAACATGACATTCCCACGACCATGCTTGACTGTAGGCAAGACACACTTGTCTTTGTACTCCTCACCTGGTTGCCGCCACACAAGCTTGACACCATCTGAACCAAATAAGTTTAACTTGGTCTCATTATCCATGTCCTTAGTCTGCTTGTCTTCAGCAAACTGTTTATGGGCTTTCTTGTGCGTCATCTTTAGAAGAGGCTTCCTTCTGGGACAACAGCCATGCAGACCAATTTGATGCAGTGTGTGGCGTATGGTCTGAGCATTGACAGGCTGAACCTCCACCCCTTCAAACTCTACAACAATGGTGGCAGCGCTCATACAGTGGGGACGGAAAGTATTCAGACCCCCTTAAATTTTTCACTCTTTGTTATATTGCAGCCATTTGCTAAAATCATTTAAGTTCATTTTTTTCCTCATTAATGTACACACAGCACCCCATATTGACAGAAAAACACAGAATTGTTAACATTTTTGCAGGATTTATTAAAAAAAAAAAAACTGAAATATCACATGGGTCCTAAGTATTCAGACCCTTTGCTGTGACACTCATATTTAACTCAGGTACTGTCCATTTCTTCTGATCGTCCTTGAGATGGTTCTACACCTTCATTTGAGTCCAGCTGTGTTTGATTATACTGATTTGGACTTGATTAGGAAAGCCACACACCTGTCTATATAAGACCTTACAGCTCACAGTGCATGTCAGAGCAAATGAGAATCATGAGGTCAAAGGAACTGCCTGAAGAGCTCAGAGACAGAATTGTGGCAAGGCACAGATCTGGCCAAGGTTACAAAAATATTTCTGCTGCACTTAAGGTTCCTAAGAGCACAGTGGCCTCCATATTCCGTAAATGGAATACGTTTGGGATGACCAGAACCCTTCCTAGAGCTGGCCGTCCGGCCAAACTGAACTATCGGGGGAGAAGAGCCTTGGTGAGAGAGGTAAAGAAGAGGTAAAGATCACTGTAGCTGAGCTCCAGAGATGCAGTCGGGAGATGGGAGAAAGTTGTAGAAAGTCAACCATCACTGCAGCCCTCCACCAGTCGGGGCTTTATGGCAGAGTGGCCCGACGGAAGCCTCTCCTCAGTGCAAGACACATGAAAGCCCGCATGGAGTTTGCTAAAAAAAAACACCTGAAGGACTCCAAGATGGTGAGAAATAAGATTCTCTGGTCTGTTGAGACCAAGATAAAACTTTTTGGCCTTAATTCTAAGCAGTATGTGTGGAGAAAACCAGGCACTGCTCATCACCTATCCAATACAGTCCCAACAGTGAAGCATGGTGGTGGCAGCATCATGCTGTGGGGGTGTTTTTCAGCTGCAGGGACAGGACGACTGGTTGCAATTGAGGGAAAGATGAATGCGGCCAAGTACAGGGATATCCTGGACGAAAACCTTCTCCAGAGTGCTCAGGACCTCAGACTTAGCCGAAAGTTTACCTTCCAACAAGACAATGACCCTAAGCACACAGCTAAAATAACAAAGGAGTGGCTTCACAACAACTCTGTGACTGTTCTTGAATGGCTCAGCCAGAGCCCTGACTTAAACCCAATTGAGCATCTCTGGAGAGACCTAAAAATGGCTGTCCAACGTTTACCATCCAACCTGACAGAACTGGAGAGGATCTGCAAGGAGGAATGCAGAGGATCCCCAAATCCAGGTGTGAAAAACTTGTTGCATCTTTCCCAAAAAGACTCATGGCTGCATAAGATCAAAAGGGGCTTCTACTAAATACTGAGCAAAGGGTCTGAATACTTAGGACCATGTGATATTTCAGTTTTTCTTTTTTAATAAATCTGTCAAAAAATATCAACAAATCTGTGTTTTCTGGCAATATGGGGTGCTGTGTGTACATTAATGAGGAAAAAAAATAACTTAAATGATTTTAGCAAATGGCTGCAATATAACAAAGAGTGAAAAATTTAAGGGGTCTGAATACTTTCCATCCCCACTGTATGTCTATTTCCCAAAGACAACCTCTGGATATGACGCTGAGCACATGCAATCAACTTCTTTGTTTGACCATGGCAAGACCTGTTCTGAATGGAACCTGTCCTGTTAAACTGCTGTATGGTCTTGGCCAACGTGCTGCTGCTCTGTTTCAGGGTCTTGGCAATCTTCTTATAGCCTAGGCCAGGGATATGCAATTAGCGGACTTCCAGCTGTTGCAGAACTACAAGTCCCATGAGGCATAGCAAGACTGACAGCCACAAGCATGACACCCAGAGGCATGATGGGACTTGTAGTTTTACAACAGCTGGAGGTCTGCTATTTGAATATCCCTGGCCTAGGCCATCTTTATGTAGAGCAACATTATTTTTTCAGATCCTCAGAGAGTTCTTTGCCATGAGATGCCATCACTTCGAGTGACCAGTATGAAAGAATGAGAGTGATAACACCCAAATTTTAACACATCTGCTCCCCCACACCTGAGACCTTGTAACGCTAACGAGTCACATGACACCGGGGAGGAAAATGGCTAATTGGGCCCAATATGGACATTTTCACTTAGGGGTGTACTCACTTTTGTTGCCAGCGATTTAGACATTAATGGCTGTGTGTTGAGTTATTTTGAGGAATTTACACTGTTATACAAGCTGTACACTCACTACTTTACATTGTAGCAAAGTGTCATTTCTTCCATGTTGTTACATGAAAAGATAAAATAAATATTTACAAAAATGTGAGGTGTGTACTCACTTTTGTGAGATACTGTATGTATCAAATCAATTATCCAATCTGATACAGGGGCTCACGCATTCTTTGACATCATACTGTTGAAACATTTTTCTACTTGGGTATTTGTAATGTCTCCTATCTGGCCGCTCTTTATTAAAGCGGTTGTATACCCGCGTTTTTTGTTTTTTTTTTTCCTATACCTGCAAGGGAAAAGGCATAATGAGCTAGTATGCACCGCATACTAGCTCATTATGATATACTTACCTTAGAACGAGGCGCCGGCATCTCATCCTGTCCACGCCGAGGGAGCTGACATCTCCCCTCGGCGTGTCTTCCGGGTATCGCGGCTCCGGCACTGTGAGTGGCCGGAGCCGCGATGTCGTCACTCCCGCGCATGCGCGCAGGAGACTTCGCCCGGCAAGCTCCGGAGTTTGCCGGGCTGTCAGCCGAGAATCCCCTGTGCACATGCGCCGCTGGAGTCAGCGGCTCACTGCGAGGGGAATATCTCCTAAACCGTATAGGTTTAGGAGATATTTTTTTTACCTACAGGTAAGCCTTATTATAGGCTTACCTGTAGGTAAAAGTTAACAAAAAGGGTATACAACCACTTTAAGTGTAAACAAAAGTATGTCCTGAAGAAGCGACCAAGCGAAACACGTAGACGCACAGGGGCTCGCGCATTCTTTGATGTTATACTGTTGAACGTCATTTTTCTACTTGGGTATATGTAATGTCCTCTCTGGCCACTCTTTGGCTGCTAGTGGACACATACCTTTTTACAATTTTATACTTTGTATGTTTATATGTTTACGCTTAATAAAATAATTTTTAAATGATACTGCTGTTCCAATCTGCCTCTAAAGTCCGACCGAGTGGGGCAAAAAAAGTTTTCTTCTCTAGGTTAGGAGGAGAACCTGTGAAGCTCTGGTGAACTCCATGCCCAAGAGGGTTAAGGCAGTGCTGAATAATAATGGCGGCCACACAAAATATTGACACTTTTGGGACCCAATTTGGACATTTTCACTTAGGGGTGTACTCACTTTTTTTTGCCAGCGGTTTAGACATTAATGGCTGTGTGTTGAGTTATTTTGAGGGGATGTTACATGGTACACTGTTATACAAGCTGTACACTCACTACTTTATATTGTAGCAAAGTGTCATTTCTTCAGTGTTGTCACATGAAAAGATATAATAAATTATTTACAAAAATGTGAGGGGTGTACTCACTTTTGTGAGATACTGTATGTATCAAATCAATTATCCAATCTGATACAGGGGCTCACGAATTCTTTGATGTCATACTGTTGAAACATTTTTCTACTTGGGTATATGTAATGTCTCTATCTGGCCACTCTTTGGCTGCTAGTGGACACCTTTTTATAATTTTATAATTTTATACTTTGTATGTTTATATGTTTACACTTATAAAAGTGCAAACATATAAGAGTGGGGGGAAAATTTTTTCTTCTCTAAATGATTTATACGGATGTGGCATATGAGTGATCTACCCTAAATTTTCATCCTTCTAACCTACTATCATCACTGCACCTTCATCCCCCCCCCCCCCCCCCCCCCCCCCGATACTGGGCATCAGTCCATTTTAACTCCACCTAAATCTCCTCATACTGATACCATGCCACCATCACCGCACCACTATATCCTCATAGTTATTACCACCACCATTATCAGTGCCCCCCCCCCCGCATCATACAGGGGGCAGTGTCTCCCCCCCCCCCCATCATAAAAAAATCAGTGTCGCCCCCCCCTTTCAACATACAAAAGTCAGTGTCCCCCTCCTCCATCATACAGGTGTCAGTGTCCCCCTTCCTCCATCATACAGGGGTCAGTGTCCCCCTTCCTCCATCATACAAGGGTCAGTGTCCCCCCTTCCTCCATCATACAGGGGTCAGTGTCCCCCCCTCCTCCATCATACAGGGGTCAGCGTCCCCCCTCCTCCATCATACAGGGGTCAGCGTCCCCCCTCCTCCATCATACAAGGGCCAGTGCGCCCCCCCACTCTCCATCATACAGGGGTCAATGTCTCCCCTTCATCATACAGTGGTCAGTATTCCCCCTTCTCAATTATACAGGGGGTCAGTGTCCCCCCTCCTCCACCATACAGGGGGCAGTGTCCCCCCTTCCCCATCATACAGGGGGCAGTGTCCCCCCCCTCCTCCATAATAAAGGGGTCAGTGCCCCCCTCCTCCATCATACAGGGGTCAGTGCCCCCAATATTACCCCTCCCCCAACATACAGGGGTCAATGTCTCCCCATCTTCATCATACAGGAGTCAGTGCCCCCCCTCCCTTCCGCCATCATACAGGGGTCAGTGTCCACCCTTCCTCCATCATGCAGGGGTCAGTGTCCCCCCTCCTCCATCATATAGGGGTCAGTGTCCCCCCCCCCCCCCCCCTCCTCCATCATACAGGGGTCAGCGTCTCCCTCCTCCATCATACAGGGGCCAGTGCCCCCCTCCATCATACAGGGGCCAGTGCCCCCCCCCCCACTCTCCATCATACAGGGGTCAATGTCTCCCCATCTCCATCATACAGGAGTCAGTGCCCCCCCCGCCATCATGCAGGGGTCAGTGTCCCCCGTTCTCCTTCATACAGTGGTCAGTATCCCCCCTCCACCGTCATACAGGGGTCAGTGACCCACCCCCCCCACTCTCCATCATACAGGAGTCAGTGTCCCCCGTCCTCCATCATACAGAGGTCAGTGCCCCCCTCCTCCCATCATAAAGGGGTCAGTGCCCCCCCTCCTCCATCATAAAGGGGTCAGTGCCCCCCCTCCCTCCATCACACAGGGGTCACTGCCCCCCCTCCTCCATCATATAGGGGTCAGTGCCCCCCCTCCATCATACAGGGGTTAGTGTCCCCCACCCTCCATCATACAGGGGTCAGTGTCTCCCCCTCCTCCATTATACAGGGGTCAGTATCCCCCCCTCCTCCATCATACAGGGGTCAGTGTCCCCCCCCCTCCTCCATCATACAGGGGTCAGTGTCCCCCCCTCCTCCATCATAAAGGGGTCAGTGCCCCCCCTCCTCCATCATACAGGGGTCAGTGCCCCAATATTACCCCTCCCCCAACATACAGGGGTCAATGTCTCCCCATCTTCATCATACAGGAGTCAGTGCCCCCCCCTCCCTTCCGCCATCATACAGGGGTCAGTGCCCCCCCTCCTCCATCATACAGGGGTCAGTGTCCCCCCTCCTCCATCATACAGGGGTCAGTGTCCCCCCCCTCCTCCATCATACAGGGGTCAGTGTCCCCCCCCTCCTCCATCATACAGGGGTCAGTGTCCCCCCCCTCCTCCATCATACAGGGGTCAGTGTCCCCCCTGCTCCATCATACAGGGGTCAGTGCCCCCAATATTACCCCTCCCCCAACATACAGGGGTCAATGTCTCCCCATCTTCATCATACAGGAGTCAGTGCCCCCCCCCCCCCCGCCATCATGCAGGGGTCAGTGTCCCCCGTTCTCCTTCATACAGTGGTCAGTATCCCCCCTCCACCGTCATACAGGGGTCAGTGACCCCCCCCCCCACTCTCCATCATACAGAGGTCAGTGCTCCCCCTCCTCCATCATAAAGGGGTCAGTGCCCCCCTCCTCCATCATAAAGGGGTCAGTGCCCCCCCTCCTCCATCACACAGGGGTCAGTGCCCCCCCTCCTCCATCATATAGGGGTCAGTGCCCCCCCTCCATCATACAGGGGTTAGTGTCCCCCACCCTCCATCATACAGGGGTCAGTGTCTCCCCCTCCTCCATTATACAGGGGTCAGTATCCCCCCCTCCTCCATCATACAGGGTCAGTGTCCCCCCCCTCCTCCATCATACAGGGGTCAGTGTCCCCCCCTCCTCCATCATAAAGGGGTCAGTGCCCCCCCTCCTCCATCATACAGGGGTCAGTGCCCCCAATATTACCCCTCCCCCAACATACAGGGGTCAATGTCTCCCCATCTTCATCATACAGGAGTCAGTGCCCCCCCCTCCCTTCCGCCATCATACAGGGGTCAGTGCCCCCCCCCTCCTCCATCATACAGGGGTCAGTGTCCCCCCCTCCTCCATCATACAGGGGTCAGTGTCCCCCCCCTCCTCCATCATACAGGGGTCAGTGTCCGCCCCCTCCTCCATCATACAGGGGTCAGTGTCCCCCCCGCTCCATCATACAGGGGTCAGTGCCCCCAATATTACCCCTCCCCCAACATACAGGGGTCAATGTCTCCCCATCTTCATCATACAGGAGTCAGTGCCCCCCCTCCCTTCCGCCATCATACAGGGGTCAGTGTCCCCCCTCCATTATACAGGGGTTAGTGTCCCCCCTCCATCATACAGGGGTCAGTGTCCCCCCCTCCATCATACAGGGGTCAGTGTCCCCCCCTCCATCATACAGGGTCAGTGTCCCCCCCTCCATCATACAGGGGTCAGTGTCCCCCCCTCCTCCATCATACAGGCGTCAGTGCCCCCCCTCCTCCATTATACAGGGTCAGTGTCCCTCCCCTCCTCCATCATACAAAAGTCAGTGTCCCCCCTCCTCCATCGTACAGGGGTCAGTGTCCCCCCCTCCTCCATCATACAGGGATCTGTGTCCTCCCTCCTCCATCATACAGGGGTCAGTGCCCCCCATCAAACAGGGGTCAGTGCCCCCCATCATACAGGGGTCAGTGCCCCCCATCATACAGGGGTCAGTGCCCCCCCATCATACAGGGGTCAGTGCCCCCCCATCATACAGGGGTCAGTGCCCCCCCATCATACAGGGGTCAGTGCCCCCCATCATACAGGGGCAATGCCCCCCCAATCATACTGGGGGCAGCGCCCTCCCCTCCATCATACAGGGGTCAGTGTCCCCCCTCCTCCATCATACAGGGGTCAGTGTCCCCCCTCATCATACAGGGGTCAGTGTCCCCCTCCTCCATCATACAGGGGTCAGTGTCCCCCTCCTCCATCTTACAGGCTACAGTGTGGTCCCCCCTCCATCATAGAGGGGTCAATGTCCCCCCCTCCTCCATCTTACAGGGGTCGGTGTCCCCCCCTCCATCATACAGGGGTTAGTGTCCCCCTCCTCCATCTTACAGGGGTCAGTCCCCCCCCCTCCACCATACAGGGGGCAGTGTCCCCCCTCCATCATACAGGGGGCAGTGTCCCCCCCCTCCTCCATCATACAGGGGGCAGTGTCCCCCCCTCCTCCATCATACAGGGGGCTGTGTCCCCCTCTCCTCCATCATACAGGGGGCAGTGCCCCCCCCCTCCCTCCATCATACAGGGGTCAGTGTCCCCCCCTTCCCCCATCATACAGGGGTCAGTGTCCCCCCTCTCCTCCATCATACAGGGGCAGTGTCCCCCCCTCCTCCATCATACAGGGGTCAGTGTCCCCCCCTCCTCATCATACAGGTGTCAGTGTCCCCCCCTCCTCCATCATACAGGGTCAGTGTCCCCCCCTCCTCCATCATAAAGGGGTCAGTGCCCCCCTCCTCCAATATTCAGGGGTCAGTGCCCCCAATATTACCCCTCCCCCAACATACAGGGGTCAATGTCTCCCCATCTTCATCATACAGGAGTCAGTGCCCCCCCTCCCTTCCGCCATCATACAGGGGTCAGTATCTCCCCTCCTCCATAATACAGGGGTCAATGTCCCCCCTCCTCTATTATACAGGGGTCAGTGTCCCCCCCCATCATACAGGGGTTAGTGTCCCCCCTCCATCATACAGGGGTCAGTGTCCCCCCCTCCCATCATACAGGGGTCAGTGTCCCCCCTCCATCATACAGGGTCAGTGTCCCCCCCTCCATCATACAGGGGTCAGTGTCCCCCCCTCCTCCATCATACAGGCGTCAGTGCCCCCCTCCTCCATCATACAGGGGTCAGTGTCCCTCCCCTCCTCCATCATACAAAAGTCAGTGTCCCCCCTCCTCCATCGTACAGGGGTCAGTGTCCCCCCCTCCTCCATCATACAGGGATCTGTGTCCTCCCTCCTCCATCATACAGGGGTCAGTGCCCCCCCCATCATACAGGGGTCAGTGCCCCCCCATCATACAGGGAGCAATGCCCCCCCAATCATACAGGGGGCAGTGCCCCCCCAATCATACAGGGGGCAGTGCCCCCCAATCATACAGGGGGCAGTGCCCCCCCAATCATACAGGGGGCAGTGCCCCCCCCCAATCATACAGGGGGCAGTGCCCCTCCCCTTCATCATACAGGGGTCAGTGTCCCCCCCTCCTCCATCATACAGGGGTCAGTGTCCCCCCTCATCATACAGGGTGAGTGTCCCCCCTCATCCATCATACAGGGGTCAGTGTCCCCCTCCTCCATCATAGAGGGGTCAATGTCCCCCCCTCCTCCATCTTACAGGGGTCGGTGTGTCCCCTCCATCATACAGGGGTTAGTGTCCCCCTCCTCCATCTTACAGGGGTCAGTCTCCACCCCTCCACCATACAGGGGGCAGTGTCCCCCCTCCATCATACAATCATACAGGGGGCAGTGTCCCCCCCCTCCTCCATCATACAGGGGGCAGTGTCCCCCTCCATCATACAGGGATCAGTGTCCCCCCCTCCATCATACAGGGGTCAGTGTCCCCCCCTCCATCATACAGGGGTCAGTGTCCCCCCTTCCATCATACAGGGGTCAGTGTCCCCCCCCTCCTCCATCATACAGGCGTCAGTGCCCCCCTCCTCCATCATACAGGGGTCAGTGCCCCCCCCCTCCTCCATCATACAGGCGTCAGTGCCCCCCTCCTCCATCATACAAAAGTCAGTGTCCCTCCACTCCTCCATCATACAAAAGTCAGTGTCCCTCCACTCCTCCATCATACAAAAGTCAGTGTCCCCCCTCCTCCATCATACAGGGATCTGTGTCCTCCCTTCTCCATCATACAGGGGGCAGTGCCCCTCCCCTCCATCATACAGGGGTTAGTGTCCCCCTCCTCCATCATACAAGGGTCAGTCTCCCCCCCTCCATCATACAGGGGTTAGTGTCCCCCTCCTCCATCATACAAGGGTCAGTCTCCCCCCCTCCATCATACAGGGGGCAGTGTCCCCCCCTCCTCCATCATACAGGGGTCAGGGTCCCCCCTCTCCTCCATCATACAGGGGGCAGTGTCCCCCCCTCCTCCATCATACAGGGGGCAGTGTCCCCCCCCCTCCTCCATCATACAGGGGTCAGTGTCCCCCCTTCCTCCATCATACAGGGGGCAGTGTCCCCCCCCCTCCTCCATCATACAGGGGGCAGTGTCCCCCCCTCCTCCATCATACAGGGGTCAGGGTCCCCCCTCTCCTCCATCATACAGGGGGCAGTGTCCCCCCTCTCCTCCATCATACAGGGGGCAGTGTCCCCCCCTCCTCCATCATACAGGGGGCAGTGTCCCCCCCCCTCCTCCATCATACAGGGGGCAGTGTCCCCCCCTCCTCCATCATACAGGGGGCAGTGTCCCCCCCCCTCCTCCATCATACAGGGGTCAGTGTCCCCCCTTCCTCCATCATACAGGGGTCAGTGTCCCCCCTTCCTCCATCATACAGGGGGTCAGTGTCCCCCCTTCCTCCATCATACAGGGGGTCAGTGTCCCCCCTTCCTCCATCATACAGGGGGTCAGGGTCCCCCCTCTCCTCCATCGTACAGGCGTCAGTGCCCCCCCGTCCATCATACAGGGATCAGTGTCTCTCCCCCCCCCCCCCTCCATCAGAGAGGTGTCAACATCCCCCCTCCTCTATCATACAAAAGTCAGTCCTCCACCCATCATCATACAAGGGTCAGTGTCCCCCCCGCCTCCATCATACAGGGGTCAGTGTTTCCCCCTCCTCCATCATATATGGACATTATCAGTCACCCAGCAATGCTCACCTCATTTATAACGGGAATCGGCTTTCTGCAACATTTCCGGTCATGTGACGCGCAGGGGGCGGGAGAAGACTCGGAGCCGTCTCCATGGAGACACAGTAACAGAGCAGAGATGGTGGGGAAGGGAGCGAAGCGGAGCAAGAGCAAGAGGTGAGTCCAGCGGGCCTGGAGACTGAGGGTGTGGAGTGTGCAGTCAGGTTCTCTATACACTGAGAGCCCGTCGTATGAGGTCACTGCAAGGAGCCCCAATCCTGTGTGACATCACTATAAGGAGCCCCAATCCTGTGTGACATCACTATAAGGAGCCCCAATCCTGTGTGACATCACTATAAGGAGCCCCAATCCTGTGTGACATCACTATAAGGAGCCCCAATCCTGTGTGACATCACTATAAGGAGCCCCAATCCTGTGTGACATCACTATAAGGAGCCCCAATCCTGTGTGACATCACTGCAAGGAGCCCCAATCCTGTGTGACATCACTGCAAGGAGCCCCAATCCTGTGTGACATCACTATAAGGAGCCCCAATCCTGTGTGACATCACTATAAGGAGCCCCAATCCTGTGTGACATCACTATAAGGAGCCCCAATCCTGTGTGACATCACTATAAGGAGCCCCAATCCTGTGTGACATCACTATAAGGAGCCCCAATCCTGTGTGACATCACTGCAAGGAGCCCCAATCCTGTGTGACATCACTGCAAGGAGCCCCAATCCTGTGTGACATCACTGCAAGGAGCCCCAATCCTGTGTGACATCACTATAAGGAGCCCCAATCCTGTGTGACATCACTATAAGGAGCCCCAATCCTGTGTGACATCACTGGAAGGAGCCCCCATCGTGTGACATCAATGGTAGGAGTCCCCGTCGTGTGACGTCACGGGTGGGAGCAGCCGTTGTGTGGCATCACTGGTGAGAGCCCCCATCATGTGTGATGCCATTGGCAGAATCTCCCATTGCGTGCAACGCCACTGGACACTGGACAGAACCACCGTCACAAGGGACCTCATTTGGGGGTGCAGCCCTCATTGCGTGTGACGTCACTGGTGGGAGCCCCCATTTCATGTGACGTCACTGGTGGGAGCCCCCATTGCATGTGACGTCACTGGTGGGAGCCCCCATTGCATGTGACATCACTGGTGGGAGCCCCCATTGCATGTGACATCACTGGTGGGAGCCCCATTGCATGTGACGTCACTGCTGGGAGCCCCCAACGTGTGACATCACTGGTGGGAGCCCCAATTGTGTGTGACGTCACTGGAAGGAGCCCACATCTTGAGTAAAGTCATTGGTGGGATCCCCCATTGCGTGTGATATCACTGGCCGAATTCCTCATCACATGGACCATTATGGGCCAGAGACTTCATTATGTCTAACGTGCTGGGATCCCTTATCGTGTGTGACGTCACTGGTGGGAGCTCCCATTGTATGTAACATCACTTGTGGGAGCCTCCATCGTGTGTGACGTCACTGGTGGTAGCTCCCATCACATGTGGTATCACTGGTGGGAGCCCCCATCATGTGACATCACTGGAGGGAGCCCCCATTGTTTGTGATGTCACTAGCGGGAGCCCACATCGTGTGTAATGTCATTGGTGGGATCCCCCGTCACATGTGACATCATGGTGGGATCCCCCATCACATGTGACAGCCTCCATTATGTGTGACGTCACTGGTGGGAACCACCATCGCGTGTAATGTCATTGGTTGGAGCCCCCATCACATGTGGTATCACTGATGGAAGCCCAATGTGTGAGACATTTTTAAGATTAGACCCCATTGTATATGACATCACTTGAGGGAGCCCCAATTGTACTGTATATGTGATCACTGGAGGGAGTCCAGTCCACATCATGTGATGTCCCTGGCTGGAGCCCTGATTTTGTAACCTCACTGAAAGGAAAGCATGGTCCTTCTTCCCATCACTGGAGCCTTCTTTCCCGTATGGACCCCATTATAATTTCATGATACCTACAGGAAGAAGAAGGTGGGCAAACATGAGCCCAGAGCAGATAAAGAGTCAGAAGCAGAAAAGGCAAAGGCCAATGCAGCCGTCTGGGAGGCCAGACTTAAGATGGCGGAACTGTCTCGAACACAGTACCGTGACGCCGCCCGAACCTTGGCACACAACAATGAAGAGCTGAGTAAGAACCAGTACCAGATGGAGAAGGATATGCTGGAAGTCGTTGGTTTCCTGAAGAAACAAGACCTGAAAAAGGATGAAATGGTACCACCTCCACCATTTATAGCTTACTAGATGATCCCCCTCTGTCTGCCCCCACCTCTGCGCCTCCCTCTACCATATACCTTTGACCTCATCCCTGCTGGCCCCCCTCTTCTTCTTCTTTCTCTGCCATAAACCTCCGACATCATACCTGCTGGTCCCCCTCTTCTTCTCCTCCCTCTGCCATAAACTTCCAACATCATACTTGCTGGTCCCCCTCTTCTTCTCCTCCCTCTGCCATAAACCTCCGACATCATACCTGCTGGTCCCCCTCTTCTTCTCCCTCTGCCATAAACTTCCGACATCATACCTGCTGGTCCCCCTCTTCTTCTCCCTCTGCCATAAACTTCCGACATCATACCTGCTGGTTCATCTCCTCCCCTGCCCCTCCCTCTGCCATATACCTCTGACACCTTACCTGCTGATTCCTGTTCCCTTTTTTCCCCAGCTTATCCCTCCACCTTTTACCTCTGAAACCCTACCTGTTAGTACCCCTATCATTCTTACTTCTTTTCCCTCTACCATATACCTCTGACACCTTACCTGCTGGTCCCCTGTCTGTCTCCTCTCTGCCCTCCCTCTACCATACACCTGTGACAACTTACCTGTGGGTACCCTTCTCCGCCTGCTCCTCCTCCTACCATACACCTGTGACAACTGTGTCCTGCTCTGCTCATTAATTTACAGTATATATTTACAGTATATCCACAACACCTTACCTGCTGGTACCCCTCTCTGTCTCTTTCACTGCTCCTCCATCCACCTTATACCTCTAACACCTTACCTGTTGGAACTTCTATTGTCCCCCCCCCCCCCGCCCCTAATACCATATACTGCTGCTCCTTAATATACCATATACCTCTCACACCTCCTCTGCTCCTTATTACCATATACCTTTGACCTCATCCCTGTTGGCCCCCCTCTTCTTCTCCTCCCTCTGCCATAAACCTCCGACATCATACATGCTGGTCACCCTCTTCTTCTCCTCCCTCTGCCATAAACCTCCGACATTATACCTGCTGGTCCCCCTCTTCTTCTTCTCCCTCTGCCATAAACCTCTGACATTATACCTGCTGGTCCCCCTCTTCTTCTTCTCCCTCTGCCATAAACCTCTGACATCATACCTGCTGGTCCCCCTCTTCTTCTTCTCCCTCTGCCATAAACCTCTGACATCATACCTGCTGGTCCCCCTCTTCTTCTTCTCCCTCTGCCATAATCCTCCGACATCATACCTGCTGGTCACCCTCTTCTTCTCCTCCCTCTGCCATAAACCTCCGACATCATACATGCTGGTCCCCCTCTTCTTCTCCTCCCTCTGCCATAAAATTCCGACATCATACCTGCTGGTCCCCCTCTTCTTCTCCTCCCTCTGCCATAAACCTCCGACATCATACCTGCTGGTCACCCTCTTCTCCTCCCTCTGCCATAAACCTCCGACATCATACATGCTGGTCCCCCTCTTCTTCTCCTCCCTCTGCCATAAACTTCCGACATCATACCTGCTGGTCCCCCTCTTCTTCTCCTCCCTCTGCCATAAACCTCCGACATCATACCTGCTGGTCCCCCTCTTCTTCTCCTCCCTCTGCCATAAACCTCCGACATCATACATGCTGGTCCCCCTCTTCTTCTCCTCCCTCTGCCATAAACTTCCGACATCATACCTGCTGGTCCCCCTCTTCTTCTCCTCCCTCTGCCATAAACCTCCGACATCATACCTGCTGGTCCCCCTCTTCTTCTTCTCCCTCTGCCATAAACCTCTGACATCATACCTGCTGGTCCCCCTCTCCTTCTCCCTCTGCCATAATCCTCCGACATCATACCTGCTGGTCCCCCTCTCCTTCTCCCTCTGCCATAAACTTCCAACATCATACCTGCTGGTCCCCCTCTTCTTCTTCTCCCTCTGCCATAATCCTCCGACATCATACCTGCTGGTCCCCCTCTTCTTCTTCTCCCTCTGCCATAATCCTCCGACATCATACCTGCTGGTCCCCCTCTTCTTCTTCTCCCTCTGCCATAATCCTCCGACATCATACCTGCTGGTCACCATCTTCTTCTTCTCCCTCTGCCATAATCCTCCGACATCATACCTGCTGGTCACCATCTTCTTCTTCTCCCTCTGCCATAATCCTCCGACATCATACCTGCTGGTCCCCCTCTTCTTCTTCTCCCTCTGCCATAATCCTCCGACATCATACCTGCTGGTCCCCCTCTTCTTCTTCTCCCTCTGTCATAAACCTCCGACATCTGTCTGTCTCCTCCCATGCGCTCTTTCCTCTACTGTATTCCCGTGACACCTTACCTGCTAGTACCCAACTTCATCTTCTCCCCTGCTCCTTCTTCTACCATATACAGTACTTCTGACACATTACCAGTTGGTACCCCTGTCTGCCTTCTCTTCTGCTCCTAGTCTACTGGGTACCCCTATCTGTCTCCTCCCTTGCCCCTAAATCTACCATATTCCTCCAACACTTTCTGGGGTATGACCATCTGTCTCCTCCCATGCACCTTCTCCCACCATATACTGTACCTCTTATACCTTACCTGCTGGTACCCCTGACTGTCTCTTCTCCTGGTCCCCACTCTACAGAGAATTCAAACAATTTTGGGATGTGATGGGACTTTGCAGTGGTAGAGGAGTTGTGATGGGGCTGCTCTGTTTTTAAAAAATTATGGAAATGCTGAGTTGGATGAAAGGTGTTGGGACTGTCCAATAGGAGATTAAAACTGAGAGGCGAGATGATGTACTACTCTCTGTACTACTGTAGAATCTGCTGCCCCTACAGCCAGCTCTGTGTACTGTCAGCTGCCCCTACAGCCCCGTTTGTATCGCTATGAGCATGTAAGATGTCTTATGCCAGTCAAGCAGTGTTTAGTTGGTCTTCTTTTCTCTTTGAGGGTCATTCTCTCTCTGTAGATACACTATATTGCCATACGTTTTGGGACACCTGCCTTTACACGCAATTGAACTTTAATGACATCCCAGTCTTAGTCCATATGGTTCAATATTGAGTTGGCCCACCCTTTGCAGCCATGGATGAGCGAGTTTGGGGTGGAGGAACTTGACTAGCCTGAACAGAGTCCTGACCTCAGATATATAGAACACCTTTGGGATGAATTAGAGTGCCTTAATCCATATAGAGTGCTCCCCTTATGGATTCTCTCTCTCTCTCTCTCTCTCTCTCTCTGTTTTTCTCCCAAAAGATTGAAGAATTACAGCGACAACTGTCAGCAGAGAGGAAGCAAGCAGATGAAGAGAGACAACAGCTGGTGAGTGACTGTCCTTCCTCTGCAATGCTATTCCTAACTGCAACCTACCGCCTTCTGTCTCTCATATGCAACAGCATTTTGTTTTTTCATGTAAAGTTTTATTTCGCACACCAGCAAAACAATATAATTCCAGTATTGATAGAGGGTACAATATTCATAAACTGTTACACAAATAAATAAAATAAAACCGTAAGCAAAGTAGAAAACCTGAAGGATGATGCCTAAACAGCAACTGAGCAACTTTCAGTATTCTGTAAGAAAGTGAAACAATAGGCTCCCCCCCCCCCCGAGGCTGGTGTGCAAGAACAATTTTTCAAAAAAAGAAAACTGGAAAAAACATGACATTGTATAGAGACAAATAATGATCCTTACTGAGTCATGTCATAGTATACATTAATAGTGGTTGATATTAGTGATTAAACATGTGCAATTTGTTTCGTTCCAAATTCGTCTTTTAACGAATTTTGAAAAATTAGTTAATTCCGAAACTTCAGAATTTTTCAATTTCCGAATTTTTTAATTTCCAAATTTTTCAATTTCCAAAATTTCAAATTTTCGAATTTCCGAAAATTCGAAATTTTAGAAATTGGAACATTTCGGAAATTTGGAAATTCGAAATTAGGAAATTCGAAATTTCATAAATTTAAAAATTCTAAAATTTGGAAATTTGAAAATCCAAGAATAAGAATGAAAATCTGAAAATTCAAAAGAATGAAAATCTGAACATTCGAAAACCTGAAAATCTGAAATAATAACTAATAATAAATGATAAAAAAAAAGGTATTCGAATTTCCTTTCAAATTTGTCTGTTAGTGAACGTAACGAATACGAATTTATCCAAAGTTACGAGTTACGAATGATCTGAAATAACGAATGCCATATCAAAATGAATGGAACGATCTAATAATAATAAATAACAATAATAATAATAATAAAACCTTTTTATTATTATTATTTTATATTAATTTGTTCCATTCCATTTGTTTAGATGCGGCATTTGTTATTTTGGATAATTCGTAACTTCAGATAAATTTGTATTCCTTATGTTCACAAACAGCCAAATTTGAAAGGAAATTCCAATACCTATAATTTAATAGTTAGTTATTATTTCGAATTTTACTGATTTTCTTTCTTTTTTTCAGATTTTTGAATTTTTCGGATTTTAGCATTTCCGAATTTTCAAATTCCGAAAATTCGGAAATTCGAAAATTCAGAAATTCAAAATTTGAATTTTCGGTTTTCTGAATTTCCGAATAAAGCAAAAAAAACATTGACAACAAATTTTTTGTCAGTGCACATGTCTATTAGTTATTAATGGTACACATACATAATTATAAGTTAGTATATATTAATTATGATAATAGATAACATGGTTTATATATTGTGTCCTTTATTTAGTCTAAATGGAGCTAAAATTGCGGCTGAGGTTTGTATGAAAAACAAACTTTAAAGTAAATAACTTGCTGCCTGGCATTGAGCCCATTTCCCTTGGCTATTGGTGTGTGCCATTCGACCCCTTTCACACTGGAGCGCTATGCAGGTGATATAGCGTTAAAAATAGCGCCTGCAAACCGCCCTAAAACAGCCGCTCCATTCACTGAAGTGTGAGAGCCCAAGAGCTTTCACACTGGAGCAGTGTGCTGGCAGGGCGTCAGAAAAAGTCCTGCCAGCAGCTTCTTTGGAGCGGTGAAGGAGCTCCTCCACCGCTGCTCCCCACGGCGTTTTGCGGCGGATTTAACCCCTTTTCGGCCGCTAGCGCAGGGTTAAAACTGCTCCGCTAGCGGCCAAATAGTGCCGCTAAAATGATGGAAAAGCGGCGCTAAAAATAGCGCCGCTTTACCGCTGACGCCGGTGGCGGCACAGTGTGAAAGGGGTCTTAATAAGAGCATCATATTACTAGATTTTTCGCTCCATAATGCCCCGTACACACGGTCTGATTTTCCGATAGAAAATGTCCGATCGGAGCGTGTTGTCGGAAATTCCGACCATGTGTGGGCTCCATCAGACATTTTCCATCGGATTTTCCGACACACAAAGTTGGAGAGCAGGAGATAAAATTTTCCGACAACAAAATCCGTTGTCGGAAATTCCGATCGTGTGTACACAAATCCGACGGACAAAGTGCCACGCATGCTCAGAATAAATAAAGAGATGAAAGCTATTGGCCACTGCCCTGTTTAGAGTCCCGACGTACGTGTTTTACGTCACCGCGTTCAGAACGATCGGATTTTCCGACAACTTTGTGTGACCGTGTGTATGCAAGACAAGTTTGAGCTAACATCCGTCGGAAAAAATCCTAGGATTTTGTTGTCGGAATGTCCGAACAAAGTCCGACCGTGTGTACGCCCTATTAGACGCCATTTTTTCCCCCAGAAAAATGGGGGGGAAATGTCTGTGCGTCTTATGGAGCGAATATTGACCCGTCGCCGTGTTAGAATAGTCGGGCCGGGGGCACAGCTGCGGTGGCCGGCTGCCAACTAGCTGACGCTGTTGCATTCTGGGAATTGTAGTCCACTCCGCACACACTCAAGCTCCCGGTGGGTGGAGAAGCAGCGCAACACAGCCAGGGAACTACAACTCCCAGGATCTTGGAGGCAGGGCATGCCAGCGAGTTGGGACTTGGGACCAACGTGACTGGCTCGGGCTACAACTTTGCTTGACCCCAGGACAGAAGCATCACCCAATCTCAAGCTGGCACTAGCAGCTGCTATCACTGAGGTGACAGACCCTGACACCCCCAGGGCCAGCTGACCCCCACATCCCATCTATCCCCATACACCCCATTTACTCTTCCCCAGTGTCCACTCAGTAACCTCAAAATAGCCCTCAACACTGTGGGTCCTGCTGGGAGCTGGCCATGGTCTGTGGGTTCTGCTGGTCTTTGGATCCTACTGGCCACTGGCACATGGCTCACACACTGCAAATGGGACTTATGGCTTTCTTTCAACAATGGCTTTCTTCTTGCCACTCTTCCATAAAGGCCAAATTTGTGGAGTGCATGACTAATGCACGTACACACAATCGGACATTGATCGGACATTCCGACAACAAAATCCATGGATTTTTTCCGACGGATGTTGGCTCAAACTTGTCTTTCATACACACGGTCACACAAAGTTGTCGGAAAATCCGATCGTTCTGAACGCGGTGACGTAAAACACGTACGTCGGGTCTATAAATGGGGCAGTAGCCAATAGCTTTCGTCTCCTAATTTATTCTGAGCATGCGTGGCACTTTGTGCGTCGGATTTGTGTACACACGATCGGAATTTCCGACAACAGATTTTGTTGTTGGAAAATTTTATAGCCTGCTCTCAAACTTTGTGTGTCGGAAATTCCGATGGAAAATGTGTGATGGAGCCCACACACGGTTGGATTTTCCGACAACAAGGTCCTATCACACATTTTCCATCGGAAAATCCGACCGTGTGTACGGGGCATTATAGTTGCCCTGTTGACAGGTTCTTCCACCTGAGCTGTGGATATACTGAGAATAAATTACACACAGGTGTAATTTGTTGTAGTTTTGGCAACTTCTCCCTGTGTGCTGGGTGACCCTGTCCCGCCACTGGTTGCACAGACCTCATGCACCTTCTTTTCTGCCCGAAGCATGCAATCTGTCCCCCTGGCTTTTCTTCTCCAATTATCCATTTGTCAGTACTCTATCATAGAGCTCCACTGTAAGTGGCATATTGCGAGCAGGTACTCTTTTTTCCCTATTTGCCACCACCCTGAAAGTGTGAAGTCTTTTCACAGATAGAGGCATACAAGAAGCAGATTGCCAGCTTGGAAGAGAAATGCTCCCAGAAGACTCAGGAAATGCAGATAATTCAGGCAGAGTTCAGGATGATGAAAGAATTTCGCAGACGTAAAGGGGAAATGGAGAAGGAGCTGGATGAGGTGATATCACATTCCTTGTCAGCCACTTTACTGTCATGTTTTCTACTGATATGAACTCACCTAAATGCTCTCTACACAGATAAAAGAGAGCCTGCGCCGAGCTAACCAGGAGCATAAAGAGTCGCTGGCGGCTATGGAGAGACGCTTCTTCCAGGACAAGGTGAGAACAGTGCAATGGTGGCCTGACGATTTATTTGGGGTAATGACGTATCTCATCGTCAGTGAGGCAGAGCAAAAAATTTTATATATAGATATATAGATATATATATATATATATATCTATATATCTATATATATATATGAATCTGAGCTTGGAATAAGCAACCTTCAGAGCTGCTATTACTGTACTTTGATACCCATGTATGGCTAATGCAGATAATGCATATAGCCAGATTTATTTAACCACTTCAATACTGGGCACTTTCACCCCCTTCCTGACCAGGCCAATTTACAGCGTTGAGCGCTGTCGCATTTTGAATGATCGTTGCACGGTCATGCAACACTGTACCCATATGAAATGTTTATCATTTTTGTTCACACAAATTGAGCTTTTTTGGTGGTGTTTAATCACCACTGGGGTTTTTATTTTTATTTTCTGCTAAATAAATGAAAAAAGGCCAAATAATTTTTTTTTTAATTAAATGCGATTCTCTTCGTTTCTGTTAAAAATTTTGCAAATAAGCTACATTTCTTTGGTAAAAAATAGATAGATATAATATACACATACATACATACATACAGTGTATATACACCATAGTTTGTGGACTCAAAAGTGTGTGTGTTCAGAAGGGTGAGGTGCACGTCGGTCAAAGTAAGAAGTGCAAGCAATCAAGCCATCCCAAAGGCTTGTATTATAGGAAACGACAATAAGGGATTGCTGCACAAAAATGTTTTAATTCACTGTAATGATGGCCTATATATTTTGGGTGTTTTGATTACATTTTTCATTAAAACATTTTTGTGCAGCAATCCCTTTTTGTCGTTTCCTATATATAAATATTTTCTCTGAAAATCCCTTTTCAATTTTTTTACTTGAGGCCCAAAAATGCCAGGACAGTACAAATACCTCACCTCCAAAATGACCTTTTTTGGAAAATAGACACTCTAAGATAGTAAGAGGCATAGTGCGTTTTTTAAAGTTGTAATTTTTTTATTACAATTTTTTTTGTAAAATAAAGAAATTAAACTTTTTTTTTTCACTTTTTTTTTTAAATTTTATTACATACAGTACTGTCACCAGTGCAGTACAGCATCATCATCATAGAAGTGGCCCGACGGTGAGCAGGGACACTGACTGGTGACAGTATGTAAAAAAAAAATGTGTGTATATATATATATATATATATATATATATATATATATATATATAGTTATTTATTTTCTTCTTCATTATTATTTTTTTACATAATGTGACCATAGTAACAATGTACTACTCTGGGGGATCTCGATTTTTTTTTTTTTACACACTATTATAGCTTACAGCAGTGAATTTCACTGGTATAAGCAAGCATATTTCCTGAATTCAGTGTGTATTGGTGTGATTAGCTGTGATTGACTACATCTAATCACATGGTACAGATGGGTTGTGGCCCTGACTGTACCATGTGATCACTGTGACCAATCACAGCTAGCAACACAATTGTAAACAATGAATGGCATAAATCTAAGCCATTCATTGTTTACAATTGTGATTTGTTCTGCTGTGATCGGTCACATGGTATCAGCACCAGGCCGTAACACTGATCAGTCATCCACTGTTTCTGGTGGACACAGCAGGTAACAGATTGTGCAAGGGCGCAGCCCGGCAGGCCTGCACAAGGTGCGTTCTGGGAAGGACATTATATGACGTCCACCTAGAAGAACAATAGTGTTCCTGCTCGCTCATCATTTTACAATGGCCCGGGCTGGAAGCAGTTCAAAAGGATTAAAAACACTTAAATGGTATTATGAATAAAAGAGCACTCTGTTAATCAAAAAAGAATCCTGCTTCATACAATCTTTTGGTACTGGCCAGTAACTAAGATGGCGTCTGTGTGTTTTGCGTTTAACCTTATTTATGTTGCAGATTATCACTAGTGTGTATCACAATTTTTGCAGTTTGCCTGTATTAGAACAATTATCACTTGGCAAACCCCAAAAGCCCTACACACTACATTTTCCTTACATTTAATAATAAGCAGTGCAGAGCTAATAAATATCACCAGCACTGTGTTGGAGACTTTCCAGCATGCTAAACAGTAGAATCATATCAGGTTGTCCACCTGCAATGCCTGTGGCTTTTGATGAGTACTAAACAGGCAGATGACAGAAGATCCATCTATGTCTGGTGTTCAGATCTGTACCATATTGTGTGTAAGTCACACAGAGCAGAAAAAGAAAGAACAGAAAAAGAAGGAGGGCGCACTAACCTAGTGCATTACCACTAATAAACTTTATTGCAGCATAAAAACAGCAAAGATTATACTCACAAACGAGCTATCGAAACCAGCTTTAAAAAAGGGGCGCAAGTGCGCTGTTCTATGGATCGACACACCAGGACCTATTGCCAAGAGGATCAGACCGGTGCAAATGGCCAATGGCTAACGCGTTTCAGGGGAGCACCCCCTTCTTCAGAGCCTGAACGGGCAATGGTTGGTCTCAGTTCCTGGACACCTGAGCGCAGGAGAGATTTGTTTTAAGTCACACAGAGCACCATGTTATGGAGGGCAGGAAAAATGCCACATCCAAGGCAGTCGCTACCATCTTAGAAGGACTGTTATCCAATCATCACACAGTACAACGCATCATACATCAGGATAAATCACAAGTGGCCTACCAACCCTCTATTAAATAGTCTTCACCCTACTGGGTGCCCTGAATGAAGAACTGTTGTCCCCATCCGTACACACAGCGATTCTTCGCCTGTTATATATGTTTTACAAACTAATTGCACAGCTTTGGATAACTTCCAGGGTCCCCACTAAATGTCAATGGGTTGAGCAAGTCAATAACATGTTAGTCAGAGAGAAACTGACATACCAGCATAGAAATGCACCCCGCAAATTTTTTACAATGTGGCAGGCCTGGCTGGAGGTTCCTGGGTTAGCACCGCATCAATTAGTCAAAAATAGACTTTTACAGGGCTAACATTTTAAAAAGGCTAGAAAAAGAACTGACATAATTTTGAAGTGGGACAGTTGTCATAACTTTGGTGGGTTGAGAAGATTGTTGGGGAACGGCTTGCCTACAGGGTCCTGGAGGCATGCAGAACCCTTCCAAGATGTTTGACGGTTTTATGTTTCTTTACACTAAATCTTTAATGGTTTACTTGGTTTGTTTCTTTATACTCATTGTACCTTGTCTCAGGTATCATTATATATTATTTGTAAGTTCTACCATATATTCGAACTGCATGTTTAAAAAATCTGACAGTATAACATGTCAATTATTGCTTCATATCATGCTTTGTACTGTTCTATATGATGTATATTTGACTCAATGAACAAACAAAATAAATAAACAACTTTTTATTTGATTGAAAAATAGTCTTCACAATTAAAGGAGAAGTACAGCCAAAGCTAACTCGGCTGTACTTCTCCTGTGGATCACAGGAGGGCAGTTTGTTCTGCACTCCTGTGACCTGTTTTCAGCAGACAGCGGGCTGACATCACAGAGCCGGTCCAGGCTGGAGAAAGATCGCTATCATAAGGTTGGGATTCACCCTGATGCCTGGACCGGCACCTGGTTCAGCCTCTCAGCGAGCCGCCGAGAGCCTGACCCAGCCATTCCCGGCCCCCTCCACAGCCCAGCGCTCCAGTGACCGCGGGGGGGGGGGGGGGGGGGGCAGTGCAGAGAGCCAGTGACTGACAGTCACCAGCTCTGTGCTGAGGGAGCACTAGGAACCGAGCGATCAGCGGTGTTTGATTGCTCAGTTCTCAGTCTTAGAAGTGGCAGGGAACAGATGCAGCATTGATGCTGCATCAACATAGGTAAGTATGATTTCTTAAAAAAAATAAAACCAAACTTCAATATATATATACACACACACACACTGTGCATTCTTCTAGGTTTCTTCTGGTTGTTTTGGCAGTATAGTGCAGTGTACACCATAAGCAATCACATAGCAGTATCTAACTATGTAAATATCAGCAGACCAGCCTGACTGGAAGTCTGTCTGGTTGGATTTTTCATGTGATCCTTTGTTGTATATGTGCAAATAAAAGTAGATGACTTGACTCCAGAGTTGAGATGATCACCCAGAACACATGAAGAGTGGATATGGATTTTCCGAGTGTTATATTGTTTCAGATTATGAGATCCCGACCTACATGGCATGACAAGGCTTCTTCCCGGTGTTCTGCCGAGAAAGTTCCGCCGGCACCAGCTGAGTCAGTTTGGTGTTAACAGTTTAGGGCAGAAAGTGTCCAGAGTTTGCTAGTTCTGACTGCTTTCAGGGCAGATATCACAAGGATATGCAATCTTCTTCACAGCTTTGGGAGTTGCGTATTTTGGGAGGGATCATTTACTATCTTCTGCTAGATAAAGTTTGTCAGTTTTCTGTTATTCAGAGCAATGATGATGGCCACATCCAATTTAGAATAAAGAAAAGATTTTCTGAGCACAAAATGAATCAAAGTGTACCATGTACTATATCCATAACATACATTTCTATTCAAAGTTTTTGGCATCCCTGGTCAAGTTAGGTTGAGCCCGGATGACCCTTCTCCTACAACGATGTCCGTCTCCTGCAAGGCCTCTGGATCAACCAGTGCCAAAATATTTGACATTTAATGACCTAACGGTTCAATGTTTTCTCAGCAACGTCTGGAGAAAGAGGCAGAGAAGAAAATTGTGATGCTGGCAGAAAAAGCTCATAATGAGGCCATCATGTAAGAATAAAATCCTGATTGTCTGAGCCTTCTTTCTACAATCTGTTCTCTACAGATCTGCTCTTCCTGCCTGGCACTGACTGGTCTAAAGCTCCTTTTCCCAAGAGTTCTACTGTAACTACCACGTCTGTCCCTTCATGAATGCTGCTTGTTGCTCTGAGTGTACAGTTGCATGCCTGCTCCAGTTTTTCAACCTTAATCTACAGTCAGTGTTGATCCTTGGTATACGGTTATGTCTGTGTGTAAATGGTGAATGTTGTAGCGCTAATACATGTACACATTAATATTCAAATAAAACCGTGCAAAAGGTCAAATATTCAAAAGTGACAAGTATAAAAGGACAAATGTGAAAAAAGTCCAATAAGTGAGAAAATCTATTAAAGATGGCCTATGAATCATCCACCGAAAGATGGTGAGGCAGGATTATATTATGCTGATACTGTCTGGCAAGGAAAACATCAAGATGGCGCTTCTTCAACAAAAGGAAGAGGTATGTATACTCTTACTGGAACAGATGGACTCAATTGTCAGCGACAGAGTCATATACGCAAGAGTGCTGGAATCAGCGGTTACACGGAACTCCAAAGGATCCAGAGCCTCCACAGATGTTATAGATGGCCACCAAACTAATCTCTGATGGGGAGAACACCAAGGCTGGGTCTTAAGGGTCGAAAACCCAACTGGACAGCAGGGCAATCCCTCATCCGGGTAGTATGAAAAAAAAGGAATGCTTCCAATAGTATAGATCAAAAAAGTATGTTTTTTTTATTTCTAAAAACCGGCATACAGCAATAAAAAACTGTGACCACAAGTTAAAAATTCAGGGCAATGTGAGGAGCGATAAGCCTAGCCCGCGTTTCGACCAAAAAGGCCTTCAACTGGGGCATATACACAGATGAGAGATTGCCCTGCTGTCCAGTTAGGTTTTCGACCCTCAAGACCCAGGTTCGTTTGGTGGCCATCTATAACATCTGTGGAGGCTCTGGATCCTTTGGCGTTCGGTGTAACCGTCAATTCCAGCACCCTTGCCTATATGACTCTTTGTCGCTGACACTTGAGTCCATCTGTTGAGGTAAGAGTATACTATACCTCTACCTCTTGTTGAAGAAGCACCATCTTGATGTTTTCCTTGCCGGACAGTATCAGCATAGTATAATCCTGCCTCACCATCTTTCGGTGGATGATTCATAGGCCATTTATTAAAGAGTTTTCTCACCTATTGGACTTTTTTCACATTTATCCTTTTATACTTGTCACTTTTGGATATTTTACCTTTTGCACGGTTTTATTTGAATATTAATGTGTACATGTATTAGCGCTACAACATTCACCATTTATGCTTTATATGTTTGTCACATTTTTTGTAGCTGCTTTTTCTTCTTCCACTGGAAGTTAGCGCAGTCACGCCTCTATTCACATGTCTGTGTGTACATGAGGTTTGTCTACGCCGATACAGTCAGAGTTGGGTCTCAGCATATAGTTTTAGGTCTGCACACTTCACTGATGGGCCTCAGTGTTGCTTTTTGGTGCACGGTCAACGTTTTGGTGTCGGTGTACATCGGTGGGCCTTCATGTGCAGTGTTGGGTTTCACTGTACAGTTCCCATTAGATCTGGGTGGTCAGCCAGTGTCGCCAACAGTTAGTATTTTTCTGGCAGCCAGTAAAAAATGGGCACTTTTCTCCTGCCAGTTAATGCCAGGGACAGGAAAAGGTTGCCAGTTTAAAATAAGACTGTGAGGCTCGGCTCCGAACTGCATATGTGAGACAGTCCGAATGCCTGCTGCAGTGTGTTTGGGCGGCGGGGGAGGGGGGGTGGGTCTGGCAAAGGCAGTGCCTGAGTGTGTCATGTGATGTCATGGTCAAAGGGGGCCTAAGTGGAGCTGCCAGAGCCGTCTGCAGGATGGGAGCAAGGCAAGCCGGGAGCGGGAATGTCAGCACTGTTTGGACTGGAGTGGAGTGAAGGGACTGCCTGGCATGGAGAGAGACAGTCACTGTGACTCAGGAGGGGACGTGTCGTGTCGGTGATCTGTGCTGCTGCACATTGCTGTCAGTGTCACTGTGAGAGTCATCTGTGTGTGTGCACCCATTCTAATTTCTAATACTAATTCTAATTTCTAATACTTACTCTATCGGAAAAAAAATAAGGAATACGTTTTTTTGCCCTAAAGTGGATGTAAACCCGATTCATGAAATTTGAGCTGGGCACATATATCTGTAGTGTTTTCTTATCTCTCTTCAAAACCCTATGTCCCATAGCTGTATCCTGCTCCGTTCTTCTGTTATCAGCATGATAACTTCTGACAAGTTCTCTGTCAATTGAGATAAAAGCAGCCTGAGTTTTGTGTTGGGGAGGATGCTATAAATAGATTAGCAGCAAACTATTCAAGGACCAGCTCTGAAAGTCTCTACCTATGAGGAGAGGGGATGTGTGCCTTTCCTCCAATCAGCTGTCTTGGCTGTATGCCCAGGCTTCACTGTAGTGCTGAACAGGAAGAGAAAATCTCCCAACACCATGGGGGTTATTTACTGAAGGCAAATCCACTTTGCACTACAAGTGCACTTGGAAGTGCAGTCGCTGTAGATCTGAGGGGGACATGCAAGGAAAATAAAAAACAGCATTTTTGCTTGCACATGATTGGATTATAAAATCAGCAGAGCTGCCCCTCTTTTCAGATCTTCCCCTCAAATCTACAGCAAGTGCACTTGTAGTGCAGAGTGGATTTGCCTTTAGTAAATCAACCCCAATGTGCACTTTCTAAAAAAAAATATATAGCAAGCTGAAGACAGCAGATATACATGTAAAACGCATGTAGGGAGATTTGTTTCATCTCTGTGTATCATCTGAGGCTGTCCACTTCACTGGGTATATGTGAGGGTTTACATCCACTTTAATATCTACCCTAAATCTTATTGCTAATTGCATATTGTACTTGTTTGTTGCCTGATTACTATAATTTGCACTTAAAACTGTAATTTTGTAAATGCCAGTAAAAACCTGGCTGTGCCAGTAAATTTTGGGTGTTGTGTCAGTAAATTTAAATCTGGTAGGTGGGCAAAGCTGGTGGGCAGTCAGTGTTAAGTCTTGGTTACTCTTGGTTTACAGTTTTGATTTTGGGTACACTCAGTATTGCATGTGGAGGTATAGTTGGTATTGGGTCACTGTCATTAACCAGCATACAGTTTTGATTTTTGGCGTACACTTAGTGTTGTCAGGATGTACATTTGGCATTGGGTCTCAGTATACAGTCATTGAGTCAGTTCTCAATACATATAGCAGGTTTGGTTCTCAGTGTACAGTCTGTGTTGGTTTTGGGTGTACAGTTTGTATTGGGTCTTGGTATATATAGTCTGTGTCAGTTCTCAACTTACATTTTTATTTTTCGGTGCACTGTAATAGGGCGTAAACACGGTCGGACTTTGTTCGGACATTCCGACAACAAAATCCTAGGATTTTTTCCGACGGATGTTGGCTCAAACTTGTTTTGTCTACACACGGTCGCACAAAGTTGTCGGAAAATCCGATCGTTCTAAACGCGGTGACGTAAAACACGTACGTCGGGACTATAAACAGGGCAGTGGCCAATAGCTTTCATCTCTTTATTTATTCTGAGCATGCGTGGCACTTTGTCCGTCGGATTTGTGTACACACGATCGGAATTTCCGACAACGGATTTTGTTGTCGGAAAATTTTATCTCCTGCTCTCCAACTTTGTGTGTCGGAAAATCCGATGGAAAATGTCCGATGGAGCCCACACACGGTCGGAATTTCCGACAACACGCTCCGATCGGACATTTTCCATCGGAAAATCCGACCGTGTGTACGGGGCATAAGTGTTGATTTTGGGTATACAGTTGGTATTGGGTCTTAGTGTACAGTCATTGGGGGAGATTTACTAAAGTTGGAGCACTCAGAATTTGGTGAAACTGTGCATGGGAGCCAATCAGCTTCTAAATTCACCTTGTTCAGTTCAGCTTTGACAATAAAACCTGGAAGCTGATTGGTTTCTTTTCAGAGTTGTACCAGATTTTGCAATCTCCAGCCTTAGTAAATAACTCCCACTGTGTCAGTTTTCAACATACAGGTTTGGTTCTCAGTGAACAGTCTGTGTTGGTTTTGGTGTACATTTGGTACTGGGTCTCAATATACAGTCACTGTCAATTCACGGCTTACAGTTTGTTCTCTGTGTTGTGTCTGGATGTGAAGCTGGCATTGGGTTTCAGTAACCAGTCAGTGTTGGTTTTGTACGTACAGTTGGTATTGGGTCTTGGTATAAAGTCAGTGTCAGTCCTCCAGAGTACAGTTTTGGTTTTGGGTGTAGTCAAAGATGGTCACACACATTACAATCTGATTGCATAACCTCCTTTTATATCTTAAAGTGGTTCTACAGGCTGAAGGTTTTTTTTTTCCCTTAGTGCATTCTTTGCATACGGTTAACAAACCTTACAGTGTAGCTCCTCCCTGCACACCCCCCCCCCCCCAACCCTTATTGTTAACTTGGGCCCAATCTTGTTAGAGTGATGTGCACAAGAGCTCTCTCCCTCCTCAAAGGCTCAAAGACAGCAGCGGAAGCCAATGGTTCAATCACAGCCAATGAGGAGGGAACAGGGGGCGGAGCACACACATCGGGCTCGGGAATAAGCATGCACGAGTGTCTCCATAGCAAACAGCGGCGAGGGGAGGAGCCAGGAGCACTGGAGTAGGGCCCGAGAATAGGAGGAACAGGGCTGCTCTGTACATAACCATTGCCCAGAGCAGGTAAGTAGAACATGTTATTAAAAAAAAAAAATTAAAAGTTTACAGTTACTGTACAATTTCAAATGTTACAAAGAAGAATGAAAAAAAAAAGGAAAAATCCCCCCAAAAATATACCAGGAGTACCAGAAATCCCTGCAGTATAAAATTGTACAGGTGACAAAGCTTAGAGTAGCTGAACACTGCCTCTCATGTAATGAAAAAAGCAATTGACCCACTCCGAAGCCACAGCAGGAAGTCTAAAGTGGGCCAACCCATGCTAAAACATGCAACACTACAAATGAAAAACCCCATAAAACATGATATCAATACAATGCAGTAACATGGTACATAAGAAAGATAAAATTTTGCAAAAGCATTGTAGAATGGATAAGAGATGAAGTACCAAACCCAAAGGAGAGAGGAAAAGAGAAGCCATTCGGTGTACCATAGCCCAAGATGATTAAGGAGCATTAAGGGCTAAGTAATCATCCGAAACAGCTGTGAATTTAGCTAGCAAATTGCGCAATCTAGCCCCAAGGTGTTCCATGGATCGTACTTCTCTAACCTGTTGTAAAAAGGCCGAAAACTTTGGGGGTGGGGTGGTTGGGGGGGCTTACAATTACTTTAAAGTTTAGCTAAAGGCTAAATGGATTACAACACCTATTATGTTTTTATTGCTGTCTGTGCCCCATTAGTAACGTTCAAAAAAAAATAAAATATAAAAATTGGGTTGTCCCCAGAGAAGTAATAGAGGGGGAAATCTTCCAATGGGGACACAAGTTCTGGTGACCTGGGGGGGGGGGGGGATTCCCTTAGCTTGCTCTGATTTTCTGAGAACCCAGGCAACAATAAAAACCTGCCAGGTGTTCTGACCCCTCTCCACTCAGTCCAAGACTAAAAAAAAAGTTTTGCCTTTAGTTATACTTTAAGTGTGCAGTTGGTGTTGGGTTTACAGTCATCGCTGGGTCTTAAGGAATGGTGTTGGGTTTCAGTGTATAGTGGTTGCTTTCAGTATGTGGTTGGGTCTGGATGTACATTCTATGCTGAATCTTAGTGTATGGTGTTGGGTCTCGGTGTAGTGCTTGTTTTCAGTGTGTGGATGTGTATTTGATGTTTGGTTTTCGTGTACAGCATTGGGTCTGAGTGTACAGTAAGTACTTGGTTGTAAAGTATGCTATTGGTTTTCATTGTGCTGTTGGGTCGGGGTGCACAGCTAATGCTGGGCCTTGGTGTCTCATGTTGGGTCTCAATGTACAGTGTTGGTTTTCGGTATACAGTCGATGTTGTGTTTCAGTGTACATTGTTGGTTCTCGGTGTGCAGTCATTGCCAGGTCTTGGTATGGTGTGGGAGTCTGTGTACAGTGTTGCTTTCCAGAGTGTGGTTGGTTCTCGGTGTTGATTTTCAATGTGGTTGGAGTTGTCTTAGTGTATATGATGTTAGGTCTCAGTGTACAGTGTTGGTCCTTAGTGTACTCTCATCGTTTGACAGAAATGTGCAGTTCCGGATTCTGTATTTGGTCCTCAGTATAAATCGTTTCATACAAAATTTTACTGGCAACAGAACCCTGAACTCAATGCCTTGTTCTTCTCTCACAGGCAGCTGGATGATGCAGGAAGATCTGTCTTTAAGGAGAATGTACGTCTGAAAGAGGCTATTTCCTATCATGTGGATGAGGCACGAAATTTAAAGAAAGCCATCACACAACTAAAGGAGGAGAAGGAGGGTCTTCTACAGGAGAAGGTTCTTTCACATTTTAAATACAACAGGCCTCTGCCTCCTTCATATACATATACATTTTATATATATATATATATATATATATATATATATATATATATAATAATTAGATATGTGTCCACATATTTATTAGAAGCTATTTCCCATCTTCAGAAGCTATAACCGGCTCACATCATTAACATTATAATATTTTTGCAATAAAGTTATTACTAATGCTAGTACTTTACATTTCCACAACACACCGACTTCCTGCCACGCATACTTTAGGTACGCACATAGAAAGGAAGTAGGACTGCAGGACGGGAAAGGATGATCTGGCTTTCCATCACTTGGATAGACTAAAACCAATCTTATCCCACTTTATACTTTGTCTAATAAATTTCTCTTTTTGATTTGCCATCGGTAATTGCTATAATAGGGTTCAGCATGTAACTCCTCCGATTTCTTATCTGGCTGTGTCTGTATACTTTGCTTGCTGTGTTTTACACTTAATATACACTTTCCTCTTTGCAGCCTGTCGGCCTCCTCTCTTTGTCTTTGCAGCCTGTCACCCTCCCTTCCCCTGGGTCTCTGCAGCCTGCCCCCCTCCCTTCCCCTATGTTTCTACAGCCTGCCCTCCTCCCTTCCCCTGTGTCTCTGCAGCCTGACCCCCGCCCTTCCCTTGTGTTCCTGCAGCCTGACCCCCGCCCTTCCCTTGTGTTCCTGCAGCCTGCCCCCCTCCCTTCCCCTGTGTCTCTGCAGCCTGTCCCCCTCCCTTCCCCTGTGTCTCTGCAGCCTGCCCCCCTCCCTTCCCCTGTGTCTCTGCAGCCTGCCACCCTCCCATCCCCTGTGTCTCTGCAGCCTGCCACCCTCCCATCCCCTGTGTCTCTGCAGCCTGCCACCCTCCCATCCCCTGTGTCTCTGCAGCCTGCCACCCTCCCATCCCCTGTGTCTCTGCAACCTGCCACCCTCCCATCCCCTGTGTCTCTGCAACCTGCCACCCTCCCATCCCCTGTGTCTCTGCAACCTGCCACCCTCCCATCCCCTGTGTCTCTGCAGCCTGCCCCCTCCCTTCCCCTGTGTCTCTGCAGCCTGCCCCCTCCCATCCCCTGTGTCTCTGCAGCCTGCCACCCTCCCATTCCCGTGTCTCTGCAGCCTGCCACCCTCCCATCCCCTGTCTCTGCAGCCTGCCACCCTCCCATCCCCTGTCCCTGCAGCCTGCCACCCTCCCATCCCCTGTGTCTCTGCAGCCTTTTACCCTTCCTCTCACCTGGATCTCTGCAAACTGTTGCCCTTGGTTGTCCATCTTTACAGCCTGTTCTGTTTCTTCTGCCCTGCATCTCTGCAGCCTGCCAACCCCCCCACCTCTCCAGCAACTTTGGCACATGCTACAATTGCTCTCTCCTGAGTCTTTCCAACCTGTCACCCTCCCCTTACCTGTGTCTTTGCAACTTGCCACCCTTGCCTATCCAGCATCTTTGCAGTCTGTCCCGCTTCCTCTCTCCTGTGTTTTTGCAGCCCGCCACCCTCCCCTCAGCTGCGTCTTGGCAGCATGTTACCCTCCCCTTCCAGTATTTTTGCTGCAGGAATAAGATGAGTTTGCTAAATATATTATTAAATTTTATTGAAAACATGAATTTAGCGAGAATCTTGCACAAAATCCTTACAGGCTGCTAGCTTTATCTAGTTGCTTATTAAAGTAGAACTATAGGCAAAACTTTTTTCCCCATTTTGGATAGAGTAAGGGAGGGTTATAACCCCTGTAAGGTTTATTTTTGCCATCTTTGTCCTATTAGGGAAATTTACCTTACCTTCCTGTCCCATAGCCAAACAGGAAGTGGGAGGAAATTCCTGCAAATTAGGGGAATGTCTTGGGAACCCCCAAGTTATCAGAACTGGTGTCCCTATTGGAAGATTTCCCCTCTATTACTTTTCTGGGGACAACCTAAAATGTAAGATTTTCTTTTACTTTCAATGATAATAGTAAACAGGACAAATTGAGAGGATGAATCTCCTTAATGGGAACGAACACAGACAGCAATAAAAACTGGCAAGTGTTCTAATCCATCTCCTCTCTATTCAAAACAAAAAAAAAAAAAAAAAAGTTTTGCCTTTAGTTATACTTTAAGTACTTATGCCCCGTACACACGGTCGGATTTTCTGACGGAAAATGTGTGATAGGACCTTGTTGTCGGAAATTCCGACCGTGTGTAGGCTCCATCACACATTTTCCATCGGATTTTCCGACACACAAAGTTTGAGAGCAGGCTATAAAATTTCCGATCGTGTGTACACAAATCCGACGCACAAAGTGCCATGCATGCTCAGAATAAATAAAGAGATGAAAGCTATTGGCTACTGCCCCATTTATAGTCCCGACCTACGTGTTTTACATCACCGCGTTCAGAATGATCGGATTTTCCGACAACTTTGTGTGACCGTGTGTATGCAAGACAAGTTGGAGCCAACATCCGTCTGAAAAAATCCTAGGATTTTGTTGTCGGAATGTCCGACCGTGTGTACGGGGCATAAGGGGGTTATTTAAAAAAAAGTTAAAGTGGAGGTCCGCCCACCGCTGCAAAAATTAAAAGCCAGCAGCTGCTGACTTTTAATAATCGGACACTTACCTGTCCTGGAGTCCAGCGATGTCAGCACCGCAGCTGATGTTTCCTCCATGCCTGCATGCCTCCTCCATTGCGAGTAAGGGAACCCATCAGTGAAGCCTTACAGCTTCACGCCGGGAACCCTACTGCGTATGCGCAAGGCTCTGCTCCTCTCTTCTCTCCTACTGGCCCGGAGGCCGGGGAAGGAGGAGGGGGCCCGGGCGGTGACGTCAATACCCGGGCTGAGGCTCCCGGAAGTGGGAACAGGATACTTGTGAAAGACGGGTATCCCCCCCCCCCTAAAGGTGCCAAATGTGGCACCGGAGGGGGGGGAGGAGCACTTTTGGGTGGAACTCCGCTTTAATAAGAAACAAAGGCTTATTTAATAGTTAAAACGCCCATTTCATCTAAATGGATGTCCACATTAGCAGTATTTCTGTTTGTAAATTTTCAGCAGACAATTATGAGATTAAATAACAGTTGTAGAATAGCTCATCCATAGTGGTGAATGAAGCCTAATGAAACATACAGTACAGTATATGACACTGAGTCCCCATTTTTTTCATCTTGGCCCAGGAAACCAGTGAAAAGTTGGTTCAAGAAAAAGTTCTGCAATTTTCTCATAAAAACACACAGATCCAGGAGTTGCAGAGGACTGTGCAGACCCTGGAGTGTGCTGTAGAGGAGATGAGGATGGAAATAGAGGATGGCATGCAAAAGAAACATCTTCAGAAGTGGGAACAGGATACTTGTGAAAGACGGGTATCCCCCCCCCCCCCCTTAACCCCCGAAAGGTGCCAAATGTGGCACCGGAGGGGGGGGGAGGAGCACTTTTGGGTGGAACTCCGCTTTAATAAGAAACAAAGGCTTACCGTATATACTCGAGTATAAGTCGAATTTTTCAGCCCTTTTTTTTGGGCTGAAAGTGTCCCTTCGACTTATACTCGAGTCTCTGCCGTCTGTCTGCATGATCAGCGTGTCATGCAGGCAGACGGCGGCCGGCGTGTAATGCTACTGTTCGCCGGCTATTGCAGCTTTCAAAAGCCGCGCCTCCTGCTCATCTGTGATAGGCTGAACAGCTGTCAGTGTACAGCCTATCACGGACATTCTCTCATCCTCGTCCGTGGTATGAGAATGAGAGAATGTCCGTCATAGGCAGTCAGCGGTCAGCCTATCACAGACGAGGAGGAGGCGCGGCTTTTGAACTGTGGAATGGCCGCCGAACAATATCAACACACGCCGGCCGCCGAACAGTATCATCACACGCCGGCCGCCGTTTGAGGATGGAGATCGCCACAGGGAGGCTGCACAGGACACAGGTAGGCTGCACATGCACACAGGACACACACACACACATGTACAGGACACACACACACATGTACAGGACACACACACACATGTACAGGACACACACACACATGTACAGGACACACACACACATGTACAGGACACACACACACGTACAGGACACACACACACGTACAGGACACACACACACGTACAGGACACACACACACGTACAGGACACACACACGTACAGGACACACACACACGTACAGGACACACACACGTACAGGACACACACACGTACAGGACACACACACACACGTACAGGACACACACACACACATGTACAGGACACACACACACATGTACAGGACACACACCCACATGTACAGGACACACACACACACGTACAGGACACACACACACACGTACAGGACACACACCCACATGTACAGGACACACACACACATGTACAGGACACACACACATGTACAGGACACACACACATGTACAGGACACACACACATGTACAGGACACACACACACACGTACAGGACACACACACACACGTACAGGACACACACACACACGTACAGGACACACACACACACGTACAGGACACACACACATGTACAGGACACACACACATGTACAGGACACACACATGTACAGGACACATGTACAGGGTACAGGTAGGCTGCACAGGACACAGGGAGGCAGGCAGCTGCAGATGGGCATTGTTGACCCTCTGCCATTTCTCACCCTCGACTTATACTCGGGTCAATAAATTTTTCCCAGTTTTTTGTGGTAAATTAGGGGCCTCGACTTATACTCGGGACGACTTATACTCGAGTATATACGGTATTTAATAGTTAAAACGCCCATTTCATCTAAATGGATGTCCACATTAGCAGTATTTCTGTTTGTAAATTTTCAGCAGACAATTATGAGATTAAATAACAGTTCTAGAATAGCTCATCCATAGTGGTGAATGAAGCCTAATGAAACATACAGTACAGTATATGACACTGAGTCCCCATTTTTTTCATCTTGGCCCAGGAAACCAGTGAAAAGTTGGTTCAAGAAAAAGTTCTGCAATTTTCTCATAAAAACACACAGATCCAGGAGTTGCAGAGGACTGTGCAGACCCTGGAGTGTGCTGTAGAGGAGATGAGGATGGAAATAGAGGATGGCATGCAAAAGAAACATCTTCAGATACAAGGAGCAAACCAGGCAGGAAGTGCAGAGCTGCAGAAGCTCCAAAGGCTCTTGGAGATCAAGGATCGGGAAATGGTCCGCGTTAAAAAGCTTGCCCACAATATCCTACAGGAGAGGACTGAGGTCGAGCACTTCTTTTTGGAAGCTCTGGAGCAGGTAAAACAGGAAATCAAATCCAACAGAAACTATTATCAGAAGATGGCACAGGTAGCCTACAACAGTCGTATGATGCAGGCAGCTGCGGGAACAGAGCAATATCCTAAGATCAGAACCTTCCATAACAAGGAATACAGTACCAATGATGTCAGCCAAGATGTCAAAGAGGCTGAGAAATGGTAACAAGATATAAAAAATAATCATTGCATATCCCAGCTGTCTATCCAACTCATCTTATGACAATCGTATGCCAGAATATGACCACACCATACCCCCGCTTTTACTCTCTGTCATTGTTGCCTCAGTATAACCTGGTTACACCTCTTCCCCTTTCCTATATATCCCTATCCATCCATTATGATCCCACTACACCCCACTTTCCTACCTCTGTGATCCTAATATACTTGTCCTCTGTTTTGGTCCAACTACACCCCTCTCCTACCACCATGATCATTATACATAATGTCCCTTATTACTATACCACTACATTCTTCTACAATTATCGTCCTAATATACCCATCCCTCTATAATGGTCTTATTACACACCTCCCCCTACAACGAAGGGCTTAACGCACCCATACTCCTTCTTACCACTTTGATCCCAATAAACCTGTTGCCCATTATGGTTATCCCAGTTCCCTCTCAAATACTGCGGTCACCCTCTGACTCTCTCTTCTGTCATCTTCCACAATCCTCTAAAACATGCACTAGTCACCCCCATACTTAAAAAGCCATCTTTGGACTCCACCAATCTTAACCTACGCCTGACCACTTCATTAAGAATAATGTTCTTGATCCCCTTCAGTCTGGATTTCACCCTCAACACTCCATAGACACTGCTCTCCTACAACTCACAAATGACTAACAGCAAAAACCAATGGGCACTATTCTGTACTCCTACTTCTAGACCTTGTGGCTGCCTTTGATAAGGTTGACCACCCCCTCCTCCTCAAAAAACGTTTGTCCTTTGGTCTCCATGACTGTGCTCTTTGTTGGCTCTCATGCTACCCATACCACCGAACCTTCAGTGTCAAAATTCTACTGCCTCCTCTACTCTTCTTTTCTCTGTCGGAGTCCCCCAAGGTTCTGTTCTTGAACCTCTCCTATTCTCAATCTACATTTCCTCCCTGGGTCAGCTGATAGCCTCCTATGGCTTTCAATATTATTTCTACGCTGACGACACACAAATCTATCTCTCCACTCCTAAGCTCACCCCATAGGTTTCCTCACACATCACTAAATTTACTAACTGACATATTAGTCTGGTTGTCACTCCACTTCCTCAAACTCAACCTGTCCAAAACCGAGCTCATAATCTTTCCTCCCCCACGTGCCGCTTCCCCTGACTTCTGTCAAATTTGATGGCACAACTATCAACCCAGGGTTCTAGGTGTAATCCTGGACTCTGAACTCTCCTTTCGGCCCCCGCATCCAATCACTTTCCAAGGCTTGCCACCTCAACCTCCGCATACCCAAAATACGCCCCTTCCTAACCAACTACAACACAAAACTCCTAATTCACTCCCTTGTTATCTCTCGCCTTCACTACTGGCCTACCTTAAAATAGGCTATCCACCCTTCAGTCCATCATGAATGCTACTACCAGACTCATCCACTTTGCAAACTGCTCAGTGTCTGCTACTCCTCTCTTCCAATCCCTCCATTGGCTGCCACTCACCCAAAGAATTAAATTTAAAATACTAACTTACAAAGCCATCCACAACTCGACCCTAGCTACATCACTAGTCTAGTCTCAAAATACCAACCTAATCATTCTCTTCCTTCTTCCCAGGACTTCTTGCTCTCCAGTTCCCTTGTCACTTTCTCCCATGCTTGCCTCCAGGACTTCTCCCGAGCCTCTGCCAGGCTTTGAAATTCCCTACCCCAATCTGTCCAGCTATCTTCTACTCTATCCACTTTTAGGCAATCCCTGAAATCTTTTCTCTTCAGAGAAGACTATCCTGCCTCCACCTAACAACTGTACTTTCATTTTCTCCATCAGCCCATCCCCCACAGCTATTACTTTTTGTGTCACTGAATGCTCCTTTTTAGATTGTAAGCTCTAACGAGCAGGGCCCTCAGATTCCTCCTGTATTGTAACTGTACCGTTTGCCCAACGTTGTAAAGCGCTGCACAAACTGTTGGTGCTATATAAATCCTGTATATCAATAATGTTCCAACTACACCCCCCTCCTACTGCTCTGTTCCTAATTTACCTGTTCCCTGTTGTGATCCCACTACACCCCTCTCCTACCACCCTGATCATTTTATATACACATGTCCCCTATGATGGTACCACTACACCCTTCTACCACAACTATGGTCCTAATATACCCATTCCTCTATAATGGTCTCACTACAAGACTCTCCTACAATGGAGGGCATAACACACCCATCCTCCTTCTCGCCCCTATGATCCAAATAAATCTTTCACCCATTGTGGTACAACTACACCCCTCCTGTACTGCTATGATCCCAATACATCCATCCTCCATTATGGTCCCACTACACCCCTCTGTTGTTGTAATTCCAATATACCCATCCCCTATTATGGTCCCACTACACCGCTCTACTACTGCTATAATCTTAATAAACCTGTGCCCTGTTATGATCCCACTACATGCCTCTCCTACTACTATGGTCCCAATATACCCAATCCCCATTATGGTCCCACAACACCTATATCCTCCTGCTATGATCATTACACACCCCGTCCCCTATTATCATCCCATAGCTCCTCTCTACCACCACTAGGATTAAAAATAGCCCTTTCCTACTGTGCATAAACTCATCCGACTGGCGTTACCAACATGCTCACCCTTTTGCTGTCTGCACGTTAGGTCTCACATAGAGAGCGGGAAAGTGGACATTGCAGATCTAACGTGGGAGCAGAAGGAGAAGGTCCTGAGACTTTTGTTTGCAAAAATGAATGCCTCAGTTCCCAGGTAAGTGATTGGGGTTGACACGGGCTATCAATTGCTTGCTTTCTTGGAATTATGCTGACTTTTGCTCTTTCATAACAGGAAAAAGGGGACCGGTATAAAAGCTGTGACGTTTTCTGGAAATAGAGAACCTCAGCCCAGGTAAGATGTGACAGCCACTATACCCAGATAACGGTAAAAAGTAAAGGCAGGAGTGGAATTAGCTCTTTTATTATCTATGCTGGCATACTGGGCACAGCTTGGACTGTTTCGTAGCTCACCATCTAGTAATGCTTCTTAGTGTTTTTTTTTGTATTTAGGATTATCATTTGCAGGATATTCACCAACAGAACTGTAAACTGTCCTACTTGAGTAGAAAGCTACAGGAACCACATTGTGGTTCCCAGATTTTAATTGGTTGTCCACCTTCCACACGGCATCCAGCCATACACCAGAGTCTTTAGAGGGGACTTTACAGGTAATGATCTTTGTTTTATCTCCAGGGAAACTGGAGAGATATCAATCGATACAACCTTCATAACACAGCAAGTTCCAGAACAATCTACATCAAGTGGGCTTTTGCCAGATATCTATTCGGCAAAATGTCACACTGTGGCCTGAGGATCAGCATCATGTACATATCCTCTCCCTTCCTTCTGGATTTTCAGTGTTTCCCGCATTATGAAATGAATCATGATGTAATAAATCTATAAGAAGAGCCATGTTCCCTGTTTTTTCTCCTTTTTTTGATATACTGTTTGACAGAAGAACTAATGCTGGCCATACACTATAAAAAAAAAAAAAAAAAAATCGCCTGAAATTCAGTCATTAAGACAGTTCGTTTGTTTTTCGGCCAGTTATTTGGCAGAATTCGGTTGGGACGTTTTTGAGCCAAATAAAAACGAAGGACAAGTTTGGAAATTTTCTGCCGAACGAACGATAAATTGAAAGGTTAATGTGTTTCCCGTCCAAACTGTTTGTGCTAGGTATAACAATTTATCAGTTATTGCATGATGGCACTATCGTTTGCTCTCACAACCGAATGTTTGTTTTTCAAAAATGGGTTTGAACGATTTTTCGTATAGTATATGGCCAGCATAATATTCTACAGTTTGGCTTTCTTGTAACATGCTGAATCCTGTGGCTGATCTGTGGAAAAGCGGGCACACCCACTTTCAGTAATGCTAATCAGTATAGAATCTAAAACTACCAACAACTTCTGAACAAGACCTGCTACAGTTCATACTTATGCCAATAATAGTAAAGGATACATTCACCTTTTAAATATTAAAAAAAAAAAAAAATGCACATTTCCTTGTAGGGAAAAAAAAATCCCATTTATTATTTTCTTCCAAAAGGAGTCTACAGAGCATCACACCTGAGATGGTGGGTGCAGTCTCAGGCTCCTGCAGACACTCAGCATAGCAGTCTGCCTGTAGGGCAGGCATTTACCTGAAAGCAGGAATATAAATGGACTACACAAACGCTCACGAGCACCCTCACAGCTCATTGAGGTCTACAAGCTGATGGTACCTGTGACTGACCTAGCCTGGACAGAGGCTTTTGGAGGGGACTGATTGCTAGCCTCTTGCCTACCGATCATGGGCCCTGGCATTTGGGGGAACATTGCTCTTTGTGAGCTGCATGCCAGGGGACCCTTGAGGTGGTGATACTTTGGATTCAGGTCCATGTCCCCCCAAGACACACAGACTCTGGGAACCCTGTATATGCCATATTAGAAATAGTGACTGATTCATACTGTTGGGACACATACTGTTTGATGCTAATGTCATCAACTCCAGCCACCTGTCTGTGGTCTTCTATAATGTAAATTAGTCTAGTCTGGCTTGTCACAGCTTCTAATGTACACACTGGCGGACTTTTCGACCGGACTGGTCCGACAAACTTTCCAGCGGTCTTTCGACTGACTTTTTAACGAACGGACTTGCCTACACACGATCACTCCAAAGTCCGATGGATTCGTATGTGATGGCGTACACCGGACTAAAATAAGGAAGTTGATAGCCAGTAGCCTATAGCTGCCCTAGCGTCGTTTTTTGTCCGTCGGACTAGCATACAGACGAGCAGGTTTCTGGGTCCGGCGGAGTTACGACGTAAAGATTTGAAGCATGTTCCAAATCTAAAATCTGTCAGATTTGCGACTGGAAAAGTCCACTGAAGGTCCGCTGAAGCCCACACACGATCGGATTGTCCGCCGGATTTGGTCCGTCGGCGTCCGTCAGACCAGTCCGGTCAAAGTCAGACCGTGTGTACGCCCCATTAGTCTTTCACCCATTGTTGTTTGTGCTAATTAACCCTGCAATTGTATGAAGAAGGAGTTCTGTGTTGAGATGTATGATAATGTGTAGTGTAGTTAGGGAGTCACATTGGCTGCTTTAAGGGATTAATTAATTAGCTCATGTTAATTAGATTTCTGGTTACAGTTGTATTGTTAGAGTAATATGAGCAGGAGGGGGGGACCTCCTCTTCTACTGTATATAAGATTCGTATTTTGGTTCTAATAGAAGAGTCCATGTTCAGCAACTAAACAAGTATCGTCTTGTTTTGTGCTTGTGAGCGGTTGGAATATCTGATATCTATATTCAGACTGGGAGGAAGTGGTATATGACGAAAGCACTCAAGCGGAGTGTGGAACGTTTTGTTACAGTATCGGTAGGCAATCACTCCCAGGAAACTTATGAATGACGGAGCCGTGTGAGTGGAGCCCTACAGTTTTCAAATTTTGACAGCGGGTGCAGGGAGAGGATCCCCCACCCGCTGTCACAGAGGAGGTTAAGGTGTATTGACAGGCTGCAGATGCTGGAACATGTTACACCCTGAAAAAAAAAAAACACAGATGCAAAAGGTGAACTTATACTTTACTTACTCTTTAAAGTCTTATTATTTTTAATTGTACCTACAGGTAAGCCTTTAATAAGGCTTATCTGTAGGTACTGTGAATATCTCCAATCTATCGATGCTCCCCGCTGAGACGACCACCTGTGGAAGGGAATTCCACATCCTTGACGCTCTTACAGCAAAGAACCTTCTACGTAGTTTAAGGTTAAACCTCTTTTCTTTTAATTTTAATGAGTGGCCATGAGTCTTGTTAAACTCTCTTCTGCGAAAAAGTTTTATCCCCATTATGGGGTCACCAGTACGGCATTTATAAATCTTAACCACTTCAATACCAGGCACTTAGACACCTTCCCGCCCAGCCCAATTTTCACCTTTCAGCGCTGTTGCAATTTGAATGACAATTGCGCGATCATGCTACACTGTACCCAAACAATTTTTTTATCATTTTGTTCCCACAAATAGAGCTTTCTTTTGGTGGTATTTGATCACCTCTGCGGTTTTTATTTTTTGCGCAACAAATAAAAAAAGACCGAAAATTTTGAAAAAAAAAACAAGTTTTTCTTTGTTTCTGTTAATTTTTTTTGTAAATAAGTACGCTTTCTCCTTCAATGATGGGCACTGATATGGCTGCACTGATGGGCACAGATGAGGTGGCACTGACGGGCACTAATAGGTGGCACTGATATGCGGCACGGATGGGCACACATAGGCGGCACTGATGGGTACTTATGTGTGGCACTGATAGGTGGGCACTGATGGGCAATGACAGGTGGCACCGATGGGCAATGACAGGTGGCACTGATAAAGCATTGCTGGGCAGATCTGGGCATTGCTGGGCAGATCATTGACATAATAGTGCCAATCAGTGCCCATTTGTGGGCACTGATTGGCACAGATTGGCCATAGGGTACATACCTGGCCATCCACGTTGCCCCTTTCCTGGTGGTCCTAGTGGCATCCCTGGTGGTCCAGTGTGGTGATCTGAGGGGGGGCTGCGCTGATAAACAATCAGCGCAGACCCCCCCCGGCCAGGAGAGCCGCCGATCGGCTCTCCTCTACTCACGTCTGTCAGACGCGAGTGAGGAAGAGCCGATCAACGACTCTTCCCATTGACAGCGTGATCAGCCGTGATTGGACACGGCTGATCACGTGATAAAGAGCCTCCGCCGGAGGCTCTTTACTAAGATCGGTGGAGCGGTGTGTCAGACTGACACACCGCTCCACCGATCGCCGCAATGCGCGCTGCGGCATGTTATCCTGCTCGACGTCATATGACGTCCAGTCAGGATAACAGAACCACTTCCCGGACGTCAATCCGCTATAGGGTGGGCGGGAAGTGGTTAATCATATCCCCTCTCAAGCGTCTCTTCTCCAAAGAGAATAATTTCAGTGCTCGCAACCTTTCCTCATAACCAATATCCTGCAGACCCTTTATTAGCTTAGTTGCCCTCCTTTGTACTTGCTACACTTCCAGTACATCCTTCCTGAGGACTGGTGCCCAGAACTGGACAGCATACTTCAGGTGAGGCTGGATCAGAGTCTTGTAGAGTGGGAGAATTATCGTTTTATCTCTGGAGTTGATCCCCTTTTTAATGCATGCCAATATTCTGTTTGATTTGTTAGCAGCAGCTTGGCATTGCATGCCATTGCTGAGCCTATCATCTAATGGGACCCCCAGGTCCTTTTCCATCCTAGATTCCCTCAGAGGTTCTCCCACCCAGTGTATAGATTGCATTCATATTTTTGCCACCCAAATGCATGATTTTACTTTTTTCTACATTAAACGTCATTTGCCATGTAGTTGCCCACCCCATTAATTTGTTCAGATCTTTTTGCAAGGTTTCCACATCCAGAAGTTATTGCCCTGCTTAACTTAGTATCGTCCGCAAATACAGAGATTGAATTGTTTACCTCATCCTCCAGGTCGTTTATGAACAAAATAAATAGGATTGGTCCCACCACAGAACCCTGGGGGACCCCACTACCCACCTCTGACCATTCCAAGTACTCCCCATTTATCATCACCCTCTGAACTCGCCCTTGTAGCCAGTTTTCAATCCATGTACTCACCCTATGGTCCATGCCAATGGACCTTATTTTGTACAGTAAACGTTTATGGGGAACTGTGTCAAATGCTTTTGAAAAATCCAGATACACCACATCTATGGGCCTTCCTTTATCTAGCTGGCAACTCACCTCCTCATAGAAGGTTAATAGATTGGTTTGGCAAGAACGATTCTTCATGAATACATGCTGATTACTGCTAACGATACCGTTCTCATCACTAAAACCTTGTATATAGTCCCTTATCATCCCCTCCAAGAGCTTGCATACTATTGATGTTAGGCTAACTGGTCTAGAATTCCCAGGGATGTATTTTGGCCTCTTTTTAAATATCGGTGCTACATTGGCTTTTCTCCAATCAACTGGTACCATTCCAGTCAGTAGACTGTCAGTAAAAATTAGGAACAATGGTCTGGCAATTACTTGACAGAGTTCTCCAAGTACCCTCGGATGCAAGCCATCTGGTCCCAATGTTAAGTTTCCCAAGTCTAATTTTAATTTTGTCCTCTGTTAACCATGGAGGTGCTTCCTGTGGTGTGTCATAAGGATATACAAGGTATGGCGAAGGTATTGAATAGATTAAATACCTTCGCCATCTCCCCATCCTTTGTAACCAGATGTCCTTCCTCATTCTTTATGGGGCCAATATAGTCCGTCCTCCTTTTTTACTGTTTACATACTTAAAAAATTTCTTGGGATTTTTTTTGCTCTCCTCCACTATGTATCTTTGGTGTTCTATCTTAGCCGCCCTAATTGCACCCTTACATTTCTTGTTGCATTCTTTATAAAGTCTGAATGCGGATGATGATCCCTCAACCTTGTATTTTTTTTGAAGGCCTTCTTTGCTTTTATATGCATTTTTACATTGGAGTTAAGCCATCTAGGACTTTTGTTTGCCCTTTTAAATTTATTACCCAATGGGATGTATTGGCTAATGCCCTTATTTAATATGCTTTTAAAGCAAACCCATCTCTCCTCAGTGTTCTTTGTTCCTAAGATTTTATCCCAATTCATGCCTTCTAACAAGGAGGGGTGTCAAACTGGTGGCCCTCCAGTTGTTGTGGAACTACAAGTCCCATCATGCCTCTGGCTGTGGAAGTCATGCTTGTAACGGTCAGCCTTGCAATGCCTCGTGAGACTTGTTTGACACCTGTGTTCTAAGGTATTTCATAATGAGCTAGTATGCGATGCATACTAGCTCATTATTTTTTGTCTTACAGGAGTTCCCCCCCCCCCTCCCTCCCTCTGGGTTTACAACCTCTTTAAGTGGCTATAACCTGAATTGTGGTGGTTTGCCAATGATTTGGTCTAAACTGAAAGTTGAAGTACCCAAAAAACCAAATAGTCTATATTCTTGTACTGGCAGAATTCTGGATATTTCTGGACATATCAAGAGTTGAACGGTTAGCTTTTATTTGATGTATATTATTAAAGTAGTGTAGGAAATAAAAAAAATGACATTCTTTTAGTCAGCTATTGTCCATCACTAGTGTTCACAGTCATATGGAGTGGATACGCTGGGCCCCGATGAGATCCATTAGTAGTATGGCCCTCCCTCCAGAGTAGACAAATCACAATTCAGCAACTTTATGAACGACCCATTGTTGGCATCACCACAGCAGGGCTGGTTACTGTAGCATCTTCTTCCTTCCACTGTGAGATGACAGTTTTAAGTTGGGTGTAGAAAAAAATCCCCTAAAGAGAGAAAGAAATTTGAATCCGCACCTATAACAATTAAAAGCACCCCCACCATGTGCCAGGCCCTCTCGGCTTACCTGCTTCCCATAGAAATTGGTGTCGCCCCTGAACGAAGCTCGAGATCCGGTGAAAGAGAACATTGGCAGAGGCACAGGGATAGGAACATTGACACCCACCTATGAGAGTTACATTTTATTAGCAGTGACTATAACACCACATACTGCCTATTAATACAAACCTGTCAGATTTATAGGGGTAAAGATGATCTATGCAGCCCCTCTCAATGAGATCACATACAAGCATGTAAAATAAGGAATTGAGCACGTCACCATTTTTCTAGCTAAATTTTTTCTAAAGGTGCTATTGACATGAAAGTTTCACCACATGTCGGTAACAACCCATGCAATCCATAGATACAAAGACACCAAAACAAATAAGTTTAGAAATTAGGTTATGTGTAATAAAATGGAATGACACTGGGAAAAAAGTATTGACCACATGAAGAAAGGGAGGTGCAACAAGGCATGGAAAGCCAAGACACCAGCTGAAATCTATCAGTAATTAGAAAGCAATCCTGCCCCTTGTCAGTGCAAATTAATATCAGCTGGCTGAGTCTCAACTAATGGTCTATAAAAAAAGTCTCATTACCAAGGTCTCACACAGGAAACATCTCATGATGGGTAAAAGAAAAGAGCTCTCTCAAGACCTTTGCAATCTTATTGTTGCAAAACATACTGATGGCATTGGTTACAGAAGGATTTCTAAACTTCTGAATGTTCCAGTAAGCACTATTGCGGCCCATAATCCAGAAGTGGAGAGCACATTGTTTCACCTTAAATCGGCCACGACCAGGTGCTCCTCGCAAGATTTCTGACAGAGGAGTGAAAAGCATAATTAGAAGAGTTGTCCAAGAGCCATGGATCACTTGTGGAGAGCTTCAGAACGACCTGGAATTAGCAGGTACAATTGTTTCAAAGAAAACCAATAAGTAATGCACTCACCCGCCCTGACCTGTATGCACACTCACCGCGCAAGACTACATTGCTGAAGAAAAAGCATGTTTAAAAGTTTGCTGCACAACATCTAGACAAGCCTGTGAAATACTGGGAGAATATAGTCTGGTCAGATGAGACCATAATTGAACTCTTTGGATGCCATAATACACACCACGTTTGGAGGTGAAATGGCACATCGCCCCAACCCCCCCCCCCCCCCCCAACAGTGAAATTTGGAGGTGGGAACATCATGGTGTAGAAGTTCACCGCTCCAGGACGATTACCCCTCCCAGTCTCCACAATCAAACAGGGTGCTGGCTCTATTTGAAACAGAAAATGAAATAGAAAAAAAAAAGGGATAGCTGGATAGCTGCACTCCAAATATTCACCTTTATTGAAAAAAAAATTTCATTTGGGAACAGCATGGTGTGGGGCTGTTTTTCAGCATACGGTACTGGAAAACTTCATATCATTGAAGAAAGGATGAATGGAAAAATGTACCACAACATTCTTGATGCCAGCAGATTTTCATCTACTAGGATGATAAAGATGAAGGTAAAACAAGGGTGGACATTTCAGTAAGACAACGATCCCAAACACAAAGCCAAGGAAACTATCAATCGGTTTCAAAGAAAATAAAGCTGCTAGAATGGCCCAGCTAATCACTTGAATCTAGGGTTGCACAGATATCTATACTAGTATCGGTATGGGTGCCAATACCAAGCATTTGCATGAGTACTTGTACTCATGCAAATGCTCTGATGCCTGGGCAGTCAGGGGTGATCGGTGTTAAAATTATAACAAGAATAAAAAAAAACAAAAAAAAAAAAAAAAAAAAAAAAACGACAATAACAAAAAAAGAAAATTAAAAGAAAATTGTAAAAAATAAAATTGTAAAAAAAAAAATAAAATAAAAAAAAACTACTGCCACAGTCCACGCGTCATCAATGCTGCATATTAGTGCCACTGTCACATGACACAAAAAAAAAAAAAAAAAAAAGGATCGGTATCGGCGAGTACTTGAAAAAGTATCGGTACTTGTACCTACTTGAATCCAATATAAAATATATGGAAAGAACTAAAGATCAAAGTTCATAGAAGAGGCCCATGGAACCTTCAAGATTTGAAGACTGTGTGGAAGAATGGGCCAAAAAAAAAAAAAAAAAAAAAAATCACACCTGAGCAACGCATGCGACTAGTTTCTCCATACAGGAGGCATCATAAAGCGGTCATTACTAACAAAGAATTTTATACAAAGTATTAAATAAATTTCACTTAGCCTGATAAATACTTTTTTCCCGTATCGTTCCATTTTAATAAACATAAAATAATTAATAAACGTATTTGTTTTGGTGCCTTTGTATGTATGGATTGCATGGGTTATTGTCGACATGTCTTGTCAATAGCACCTTTAGAAATAGATTTAAAAAGAAAAATCGTGACGTGTTCAAGACTTATTTTACCCCCTGTATATGCAACAAACATGAACAATAAGGTTCAACAATGGCACCCCACTCATCCCCAAGGCTTGTACGTACCTGGCCCACATCTACAAGGTGAGTGTATTTCCGTGCTGTGGCTCCATTTGTAGTGAAGATGGCTGTGCCATTTCCATAGGGATTTTTATTTACAACATTAATTGCGTCATCCAAGTTGTCTGCTTCTAAAACAACCAGAACCGGGCCAAAGATCTCTTCCTTGTAGCAGGTCATATCTGGCTGCAAAAAGCATGAGGGAACCGAAAATCAGCCTTTTTTCCCTCTCATCAACAAAGAACATCTAAACATTAGCCCTAACTTGTGTCCTGCCCTTGTTAAAACACTGCATCTTATATATACAGTATTGTATGACTGGTAGCCTGGAATCCATAAAGCATCTAATCCCTACCATGCAAGCTCCTTCCTCTGATTTTAATGTCTTTCTGCAAACCTCCACCACATCTATATACAGTATAGGCAACACTGCTGTATCATGAGATATTACCTTCCTGCAATGCCCTGAATCCATACATCACTCTTCTCATACACGTACCGTTACATTGGCCAGGATAGTCGGTCCTACAAAGTTGCCATTCTCATAGCCCTTTACTTTGACTCCTCTGCCATCCAGTAGCAAAGTGGCACCTTCCTTTACACCACTTTCTATCAGGCTGCACACTCTCTGCTTTGCTGCTTTACTAATCAGTGGCCCTAAATCGGCCCCAGGCTGGTCCCCTGCATCAAGAAGAAGAATGCAATATATTAGAGGAAGCACGGGCTACAGTTGTAAAGTAGTACTGGTTGTTATGTGGAGAACCACAAGAATTTATTCCTTGTAATCTACCATTACTGCAGTTTGTCTAACACAGATCTACTAAGCTAGCTAATATGGCTATAGAGTCAATGGTTCATGTAAAAATATAAACCGACACAAGAACTTCCAAGTGTGGGTGGGCCACTTCAGTGATGTCAGGGACTAGCCAGGGCCGGTGCAGTATGGGGGTGCAGGTAGGCGAGGCGGTGGGAAGACATTTTTACAGGTACCAGCAGCAGGATATTCAGCTCACCCAAGTCCCTCAGTGCCGCTAGTCCGCATGGAACATCTGCTCAGAGCCCACCCTGTGTCCCAGTTTCCTGCCTGCAGTGATGTCACTCCCTGGCCAGGTAGGTCTGATAAAGAAAGTTTTGTCCTTGCCCTCCTCTGAAGGTCGCCTGGGGCAGGGAAAGCATGTGATTGGTTGCTAGAACCATCAATCATGTGCCGCCCCCACCCCCCCCCCCCAGGCCCCGACTTGCAGAGAAGTAGGGGGGATCTGGGAACCACACCACCACTGCTGCTCAGCCTATATTCTCTGACAGATATGACAGCTGAGCAGTGCGGCAGCATGGACTAACTGGGCATTTGGGCAGGGTGCTGGGGAGTGCCCCCCTAACCCCCCCCCCCTTATCTACGTCCATGTGGCTGCGCCCTGGGCCGCCTAAATGAACTGGTGGTTAGACCCCTCCCCAAATCTACATCCCTGTGGAGGAGAGTATGGAAACCAGTAGCCATGCCTGCGCCCCAGGCCCTCTAGTGTACCTGGTGGCAACGCCGGCCCTGGGTCTGGCACGCATAAACCAGCAAGAACAAACAACCAGCCATTACTGTCCTCTTACCAGCATTCACTCTCAACTTCTTTGCCCTTTCCACCAGTTCTGGAAGCCATTTCTTGGCCTCCCCAACCAAAACAGCGGTTGATAACGCCATACACCGCTGTCCCGCTGCACCAAAAGCTGCTCCCACTAACTGATTCAAGGTGTTCTCTTTATTAGCATCTGGCATGATGACTCCGTGATTCTTGGCTCCCTGTAAGACACATCATTTAGTCATCAAAAAGTCTGTAGAGGTAGGCAGGCCCTTGCCACACCAATAAAACATATCATACCATGTTGGACTGGACTCGTTTTCCATTTTTGGAGCCTGTCTCATAAATGTATTCACCAGCCTGGTTGGAGCCCACAAAGCTGATTGCCCGAATTGTAGGATGTTCACAGATAAAATTCACAGCTGTAAAGATAGAGAGAAAAATGTAACCCATAAAAGAATGGTACCGGTAGGTTCTCTCATAGGGAGAACAGCTTTTCTGTCCAATTTTCACTCTGCTTCATCACTTGGAAAAAAAAACTCAAAATCATATAAAGCAAGTTCTGTAGGAACCCCAGCTCCATTCATACAAATCATCTCACATTGCACAAGCAATCTCGCAGCTGCTCTTACCTGCATGCTGCCCATGAATAATGTTCAGTGTCCCATCGGGAGCTCCGGCGTCTTGTATCAAACGTGCAAGCAGCATTGTGGCACCAGGAACGCGCTCAGAAGGTTTCATAAGGTAAGTATTCCCACATACCATTCCCATTGGAAACATCCACAGAGGGATCATGGCAGGGAAATTAAAGGGTGCAATGCCAGCACAGACACCCAGGGGGATGCGGAAGGTGTAAGTGTCCATGTCCTTTGTGATTGAAGGGAGTGTCTCGCCGAGCATCAGTGAGGCCACGCTACAGGCGTGCTCCACCACCTCTGTGAAAAGGACAAAGTTTACAATGTAACTACAGGCAATTCATTCTGACCTGTGGCACGTATGGCTCATCTCTACAGGGTCTTACGTAGTCCACGAAATACGTCTCCCTCCGCATCAGCTAGAGTTTTCCCCTGCTCCAACGTGATCAGACGAGCCAGCTCTTTCTGAAAAGGAAAGTATACAGAGAGTCACTGATGGGCTGCAGAGAGACCCCCAGCATGGTGCAGCCCTGGCTGGTGCTCCTACCAGATTATCCTTGATGAGCTGCTGGTAGCGCAGAAAGACCTGTTGTCTGCTGAGGATGGAGGTTTCTGACCAATCAGGAAAAGCTTGTTCACATGATTTTACCGCGGCTTCCATTTCCTTCTGAGTGGCCTGGGGGACCCGTCCGATCACCTCATTGGTGGCCTAAAATGGACAGAGCATAAAACATTACTGTGAGGAGGGAGTGGAATATGCACCATGCAAAGGTTGGTAAAAGTGGTCTGCCATTGACAGAATAAAGAGACTAGTTTAATTTCAACAGCAATCACAAACTTTACTCAGAAGAACCCAGTTTTACCAAATAAACGTTTGCATCCATTATGGTACATGTACCATAGTCACAATACAGATCACATAGCAGTATTCCAAAAAAAAGAAAATAATATCCATTAAGGCGACCAGCAGAATTCCAACAAAGGAATTAAGTATAATAAAAGACATCAACCTTATGGCATTAACAGTATAGATTCTGGAACCTGTGAAATTACGTGTCAGGGAGTCATCCGGCCATAGCATTCAGCATTTACACTATATTGTCAAAAGTATTGGGACGCCTGCCTTTACACGCACATGAACTTTAATGGCATCTCAGTCTTAGCCCGTAGGGTTCAATATTGAGTTGGCCCACCCTTTGCAGCTATACGGGTTCAACTCTTCTGGGAAGGCTGTCCACAAGGTTTAGGAGTGTGTCTATGGGAATGTTCTTCCAGAAGCGCATTTGTGAGGTCAGTCACTGATGTTCGACGAGTAGGCCTGGCTCGCAGTCTCCGCTTTTTTTTATCCCAAAGGTGTTCTATCGGGTTGAGGTCCGGACTCTGTGCAAGCCAGTCAAGTTCCTCCACTGCAAACTTGCTCATCTGTGTCTTTATGGACCTTGCTTGTGCACTGGTCCAAATAATTTGGTGAAGGGGGGGGGGGGGATTATGGTGTGGGGTTGTTTTTTCAGGGGATGGGAGTTCCACTGAAGGGAACTCTTAAGGCGTCAGCATACCAAGACATTTTGGACAATTTTCACCCAACTTTGTGGAAACAGTTTGGGGATTGGTACTCTGCTGTCCGTTACTGTGTCTTTTATGGAGAACCAATAAATTCTGAAGATTTTAAAGAGCAAGCAAGGAGTTGCGAACTATCTCTTTTCAAGTTTGAGGATGGCCCCTTCCTGTTCAAACATGACTGCACATCAGTGCACAAAGCAAGGTCCATAAAGACGTGGATGACTGAGTTTGGGGTGGAGGAACTTTATTGGCCTGCACAGAATTCTGACCTCAACCCGATAGAACACCTTTGGGATGATTTAGAGAGGAAATGGCAAGCCAGGCCTTCTTGTACAACATCAGTGCCTGACCTCAGAAATACGCTTCTGGAAGAATGGTCAACCATATAGTTACATAGTTAGTCAGGCTGAAAAAAGACAAAGTCCATCTAGTTCAGCCAAACCATTCCCATAGACACACTCATAAACCTCGTGGCAGCCTTCCCAGAAGAGTTGAAGCTGTAATAGCTGCAAAGGGTGGGCCAACTGAACCCTACGGACTGGGATGCCATTAAAGTTCATGTGCGTGTAAAGGCAGGTGTCCCAATACTTTTGACAATATAGTGTAAGTACACAATGTAAAGTAGGGAATCTGCTGTATCAAAAATGGTACAACAACCTTGATAAGATATAAAAGAAGAAAAGGGAGGAAAGGAAGAAAGAAAGAAGAAGGAAAGAGGGAGAGAGAAATAAGTCTGTAGAGGACGAGACGAGACCTACCCTACCGGACACCACCATACAACCCCAAACCGGCATTGTCTCACGAGTGCAACGTCAACGGGACGTGTGTGATTCTAAGAGGTGCCAAATCTTATTGCACTCTGAAATCTTGTTATGAAGATGAGCCAAGTACTCCATATTGTAAATATAATGGATGCGTTTATAAAGATCAGTGTGAGAAGGAGGTAACTGTTGCTTCCATTTCAGCGCTATCAAACATCTAGTAGCCATTACACAATCATTTTTAATTACAGTGATCCAGTGAAATCAGATGCAAACTAGATCCTTAAAATACCCTAATCAAAATTTTATTGATTCAACATGCCATGGTATTTGGTTGGGAGTCCAAATCAAATGGAAAGGCAGCCAGCCATCACCCAATGAAGATAAAAGAGAAAGGAAGGAGCAGCAGCCAGACATTATAGAAGATTTACTACAACTGGACCACTAGTAACCAATCAGCTTCCAGGTTTTATTGGCAAAGCTTCATAGAACAAGCTGAAGTTAGAAGCTGATTGGCTACCATGCAAAGCTGCACCAGATTCTGTGTGCACCAGTTTTAGTAAATCTACCCCATTGCCTACTTGGTACATAGACTGGCAAGAGACACAGGGAGGAGGGTAATGGAGAGGAGGCCAGTCAAGGGAGAAGTGGCCAGCCATCACCCACCAGAGACAAGAAATGGAGAATGGGTAGCAGCAACCCCCCATGATGATATGTCAGCAATGTTCATTTCTAGCTCCTCTATAGCAGTTCGGAGATGCTGACATGAACGGAGTGTTGGACACATAAATGGTAATGTCAATGTGCGGACAGTTCTGACCCCTAGGACCCGCTACCATCACATAAGGCCACATCCTCTGGAATCCCCCAACTAGCTTACCATGAAAGAACCAGAAAGAGCTTACCGGGTTGTGAATATCAATCCAGTCTGAGGTCTCTGAATCCACAAATTGCCCATTTATGAAGAGTTTTGTCCTAGGCTGAAACAAATACAATAGTTGGAAAATCATCTTGCTGGAAAAATACAGCTGAAGGTAAATACTACATCATTAAAAAGGAATTGCAGTCTGCTCACAGAATTTGTAAAAAAAACATCTTTGCCATTCTGAAGCTTCCCTCGAACCACTTTGCATATTATTTATTTTTTTTTTTAATTGGAAAACCAACTTTATTAAGAAAATATATGCTTGGTACATAAAAAATAATGTAAGCCAACATGGCCAGAGCAGCAATACATACATGAGCACATTAAGTTATCTACATGATATCGGGTGAAGTATCCACTGGACATGAAGCCAGTACACAGTAGAGAAGAAGGGGGAGGAGGGGAGAAGAAAAAAGAGAGGACAATATCAACGTTTCAAGTACATGTTTCACCATCCTCCAGCCATCTGTTCCAGACCTGCTCATATTTAAGCGGGCATCCTCTATGTACATAGATCAACTTCTTATATGGGAGAGTGTCATTAATTTCTTTTTTCCAACACTGGATTGTAGGGGGTAGGGCCTGCATCCAATTATGGGCTATCGCTTTTCTTTCTAAGAATAACGTTTCATGTAGAAAGGTACGGAGGGGTTTGTCAGCGTCTAAGTCAGGTAGCAGACCGAGTAGACACATCTTTGGGTCTAGAGTAGCAGGTGAGCCCATCTGATCGTGGAGGAAGTGTATCACTTGGATCCAGTATGTTTGGATAATTGGACAGGACCATATAAGGTGATAGAAAGAGCCTGGGGTGTGGTCGCATAGGCGGCATCCTGGATTATGCATGGGTTTGAAACGCGCTATCCTCTGAGGAGTCAGATATGTTCTATGTATGATATACAACTGTGTTAGGCGGTCCGACAGTTTAGGGGAAACCTTTTTCACGCCTTCCAAGATCTCATCCCAATCCTCATCTTCAATCATTCCAACCTCCACCTCCCATCTAGTCTTAGCACTATAGGCCAGGGCTATGGAGTTGGGAAGACGGATGGCGGAATAAAGAGTGGAGATTAGTTTGGCTGGCTCAGCACCTGTGATCGTGTCTACTATGGAGGGGACTGTTAGGGATGGGTTAGAGCCAGCAAACTGAGTTTGTATAGCATGGCGAAGTTGTAAGTACCTAAAAAGGAGGTGATTGGGAAGTGAGAATTCGTCTTTTAATGTTTGAAATGTTTTAAGTCCCGTAGTCGTCATGATCTGGTGTATATACAAGATCCCGCAACGTATCCAAACCGTGGGGTCAGGGATAGACAACAGCTCAGGTAGGCGTGTGTTGAACCAAAGGAGGGTGTGGGAATGAATCTGAGGAATCCCGAGTTTTTGTAGTGCCAACCGCCACACCCTCCGGTGATGTGTCAACATGCCTGCTTTATGTTGGGGGGTATGTCCTGTCAATGGGGCCCTTAGGACTGATTGAAGTGGGGTATGAGCTGGGTTATCAGGGTGTTCACAGAGTAGCAGCTGGTATCTTGGTAGCTCGTACTTGTCAAAATGATAGAAGTGGGACAGTTGGGAGGAAAGATAATAGTCCTGAAAGTCTGGAAGAGCAACTCCTCCCAATGTCACTGGGTTTTTAAGTATTTCCCAAGATAATTTGTGTCTGCTGGATCCCCATATGAACGAATTGAGAATAGATTCAATTGTTTTGAAAATTTTTTGTGGTATATACAGGGGAGCATGCCACACCAAATAAAGTATCTTTGGGAGAAGTATCATTTTGACTAGACTGATGTGTCCCATGACACCCAGGGGTAGTCGAGCCCAATTTTGTGTCTTAGTCTTAATCAGGGTGTACAGGGGTTCAATGTTCAAAAGTATGTAGTCTGTAAGTGATCTAGTAACTTGCACGCCGAGGTACTTAATTACAGAAACCCTGGGGAGAGTCAGAGGGGGGGGGATGTGAGTGAGGGAGGGAAATGGTCAATCGGAAGGATCTGGGATTTAGACCAATTTATGCTTAGGCCCGAGTGGCTACCAATATGCTCTATGGAGTGGAGGGCTGCAACGAGGGAGGGACCCGAGTCGGCCAAGTAAAGAAGCGTATCATCTGCGTACATCCCAATCTTTTCTTCCAGATTCCCTATCTTAAGGCCTTGAATATTGGTGTCCGCACGAACCATGATGGCCAATGGCTCCACGGCCAATGCGTACAGCATAGGGGAAAGGGGGCAGCCTTGTCGGGTCCCTCTCTCCAGCGGGAATTGATCGGAGAGCCAACCATTTACAAACACCTTGGCCTTCGGAGATTGATACAGGAGCTGAACCCAACGAATAAAGTTGGGGCCAAATCCAAATCTCGAAAGGCACTCCCATAGATAATTCCACTCCACGGAATCGAAGGCCTTGGCGGCGTCTAAAGCCACCATGACCCTCGAGCCGACTGCATCATGGGACCCCTGGATGTTCATAAATAGACGGCGAATATTCATAGCAGTATTCTTCCCTGGCATAAAGCCTGTCTGATCGGGGTGGATCAGGGAAAGAATAACCTGGTTAAGGCGGGAGGCCAGAATTTTGGCAAGTATTTTAATGTCAACCTGTAGTAAGGAAATGGGTCTATATGATTCTGGGTATTTGGGGTCCTTACCAGGCTTAGGGATTACCACAATTTGGGCTTCTCTCATAGAGGGGGGTAGGATTCCGGTATCAAATATGGATTTGTATAGATCATGGAGTTTAGGGGTTAAGGTTTCAGAGTAGGTGGCATAGAATTCAAGTGGCAAGCCATCCGATCCTGGGGCCTTAGATGTAGCCAGACAGGAAATAGCCTCAGAAATATCTTCTTTAGTAATGGGAGCTTCTAAAAGTTCACATTGGGCGTCAGTCAATCTAAGGGAACTCAATTTTCGCTAAATAATCTTTGGTATCTTGGGGAGTGTGAGTGACCCGAGAGGTGTAGAGTGTGCGATAGAATCTCGCAAATTCCTCTGCTACTTGTTGAGGATCGGTGATGTCATTCCCCTGATGATCGGTCAACGACACCACCACAGGGGGACGTGAATCCAAGTGAGCAAGGTATGCAAGAAGTTTGCCTGATCTCTCTCCATACTCAAATACCCTTTGCCTACAGAAAAAGATGCACTGTTTGGCCTTCTCAATATGTAACTGGGAGACCTGTCGCGTCTAAATCTTAAGATTGTTGGCCGTGCTGGGCGAGGGGTCTCGGTGGAACGCCTCCTCCAGCACCTGTAGGTGTTCTGTAGCCTGTTGGACAATGAGTTTCAATGATCGCTTAAGTCTGTTAATACGTGTGGAGAGCAGGGAGCAGGCGTGGAGCTTGAACGTCTCCCACACTATGTCAGGTGTGGCTGACTCCCTGTTGGCTGAAAAATAGTATTGCAGTTCTGTGGGGATGTCATCCTGGTCCTGCAGGGCAGTCAGCCAAAACGGGTTTAACCGCCAAAGAGGAGCAGGAGAGGCCTTTAGGAGCTGGATCGTAATCCAGTAAGGGGCGTGATCCGAGAGTATTCTCGGAGCAAATCCCACATCTTCCAGTTTAGGTGTCAGGGTCTTTGAAATTATAATAAAATCGATTCGTGACATTGTGTTATGGCTGGCTGAGAAACATGAAAAGACTTTAGAATGTGGGTGCTTGTGGCGCCAAGTGTCTACAAGAGCAAAGTCAGTCAGTATGCGGTGTAGTCTGGTATGGGCCGGTGGGTCTAGAGGGAGGTCTGGTGCGCCCATTCGGTCTAGAGTGGGGATGAGGGTCATATTAAAGTCCCCCATCCACACCGCCGGTACAGAGGTGTGTTGTGCCATAAAGGCAAGGCCCTCCTTAATCACAAGTGAGTTGTATGGAGGGGGGATATAGCAGGCAAGTATCAGAATAGGGGAGCCGTTAATAGCGGCGTGTATAAACACGTATCTGCCCTGCCGGTCCGTCTGGAGTAGTATTAGGTCGAACGGAACCCTTTTAGCAATCAGGACCGATACACCCCTGGAGTAAGAGGTGTGGGTGGCGTGGTATGCCCAACCAATCCAAGGTTTTTTGAGAGAGGATTGTAAGTGGCCCGTGACGTGGGTCTCAACTAGGGTGATGATGTCAGCATGCTGGGATTTAAGAAATGTCAGGGCGGCTGTGCGTTTAATCTTATTGCGCAAGCCTCTAACATTCCACGTAAGGAACTTCAGAGAACTCATGGCGGGTAGAGGGTGCATATGATGAACCGCGGTTGGATCAGGACCGGCAGAGCAGGCACAGCCACATCAGATAGCATATAACACATTGATAAATAGTATCGACAGTGCATGTATGATAATAACATAGTACCGTTAGCATAAGTAAACAGTTGCAAACATGATGGTGTGAGAAAAATATTAACCACAACATTTTCCCTCCCTCCCAGTCCAATGCCACCCAAACTTGGCACAGACATAGCATCCCATAACCAGGTATCAACAGGGGACATCCAACGTTTAGGACCCGTTGGAGGCAAGAGACTTAATTTCAGAGGAGCATAGATACCCATATGACAAAGAAAAAAAAACAAGGGGGAAAAGAAACCAGTCAAACAAACGGGGAATGAAAAAATTCACAGAGACACTAGGGGGGCGATTTCTTCTCTGAGAAGCGCGTGAGGTGTAGAAGCCACAGAGGTGCAGCGCCATTACGGCCGTGTAGGGGGGGAAGCTCCGCTTGCCATCTGAGTGATAAAGTAAAGTAACAGAGTTATTAGTGGTGTTCGATCTACTGTCCTCCACAGGCATTTCCTAGGTATAAGGGAAGTGGGGATCATGAGTCAATGAGGTCACCCGGAGACGGTAGGTACACTGTGAAATCCAGTATAGGGCTGAAAAGGATTTGCAAATCCGTCCCCCAGTTCCAGCAAAGGGTATGTACATACGATGTGCCTACTGAGGGGCTCAGCAGTACAGCGTTAGATGATATTGTGGGTACGGGGGGGGATCAGGGGGGAGAAAAGCAAAGTACTCACAGCTTATAGGCAAGGTGTTGCACTCAGTCTCGGCGATCTCTCTGATCAATCCAAGTGGATGCTAACTCAGGGTCTTCAAAGAAGTGAGTTCAGCCCTCACATTCCACACGGAGCTTTGCAGGGTATAGCATGGCGTATTTGAGGTGTAGTACTCGGAGGCGTCGTTTAACATCCTGGAACTTGGATCTTTGACGTTGTACCTCATTGGAAAAGTCCGGAAATACAGCCACCTGTGTGTTGGTGTGGGGGATATTTCCCTTCTCTCTGGTCAGGCGGAGGATCTTGTCGCGGTCCCTGAAGTTGAGGAATTTCGCTATCAGGGTGCGCGGTGGAGCCCCTGAAGGAGGAGGACGAGCAGGGATTCGATGAGCTCTTTCCACCGCAAACATTACCGAAAATGCATCTCTGCCGAAGGTGGATGTCAGGAGGTTTTCAAGGAAACTTGTCGCGTCGTTGCCCTCAGCAGTCTCAGGGAGGCCGATGAATCGGAGATTACATCTCCGGAGGCGATTTTCCATGTCATCCTGTTTTGCACTAATCTGTTGGAGCTGGCGACGCACCTCATCAGTAGTATGTTGCAGGGGGTGTAAGATGTCTTCCGCTCTGCTAATGCGTGTCTCCGTCTCTGCCACGCTGTCCCGCAGGGTAGAAAGGTCCTGTCGGATAAGGGACACATCGATTTTGACTTCCTCGATTTTGGTGGTAAGCGTGCTCTGGCAAAGGGCAATAGCATCGAGTACCTTGTTTGTGGCCACCGTAGAATGTTCCGTGTCCAGAGAGGGACCAGCGTCATCCTTAGCCTGTTGCTCTCCCTCAAGGCGGCGGTACTTGGCAAGCTTGTCAGCAGCCTTGGAAGTCTTTTTCGGTGGAGACATAGTCTAAAGATGACCAGCGGGCCTTTGGGGTGAACAAGTATGGCCGCTGCTTACCAGGCCGAATCTTCAAGAATCTCTTCTTGCCACAGTTCCAGAACTGTCCAGTAAAGGTTACAAGGTGTGGCTGGATAGTTGTGAGAGCAGTGGTTGTGGAAGGGAGAAACTGGGCTCAGGTGGTCAGGGAGACCTGCAGCAGCACTCGCACAAGCTCACTGTGGGTGAAGCAAGATGGCCGCCGATCTAGGAACCAGGCCAGAGCCACATGCCGTCTCACTGGCTGCCACTGGATAAGGTGCTGCACTTCTAGAGGAGATCCGGAGGCCCAGGCAGGTGAAGGTCAGTCTTTTGGGGAGCCAGGCAGGCCAGGAGGACTAATAGGGCCGTTGCTGGGTGTAGCAAGATGGGCGACGCTCCGAGGATCAGGCCGGAGCCGCGGGCCGTCATACAAGCTGGTGCAGGGTGCAGAGGCTCAGCGCTGGGGGCCACAGGCAATCCGGGGGCCGAGGCAGGCAGAGATCAGTCTCGGGGGAGCTTGGTGTGTCCGGGAGATGAATAGGAGCCGCCGCCGGGTGGAGCAAAATGGCCGCCGCTCCAAGCACTAGGCCGAAGCCGGGGACTATCCTACAGGCAAGCCCCAGGGCGGAACGATCCGGTCTTTGCGGCCTCGGGCAGCGCTCTAGGCGGTCAGGCAGCACCAAGAGCCATGCAGGTGACGGGATAAGCCTGTTGGGGTGTAGTTTTCTGGCAGGATTGGTAGGATTAGAGCAGGATGGCTATTACAGGAGTTTGGGCAAGCGGAGCTCTCACTACAAGCGTCCTACTCCATAGCTCCTCAGGCCACGCCCGGCATATTATTTTATATATACTGTATTCTGTACTTGCAAAATATGCTGCAGAAATCTCCCTCCGCTGAGTCTGGCTGCAGCCATTTTAACTGTGGGCAGCTGAAGCTGCTGCCTGTTCACTTCCTGGATTTACTCAGACACACAGAGGCACACCTCCAGCTCTGCAGCTCTCATTGGCCCTCTGACTAATCCACCCTCCCTTCCTGGCAAACTCTCACGAGAGTGAGAGAGCTGTGCATGATGTAATAAGCCTGGGCTTTTTACCAGACAAGAAACAGGAAATGGACTGTATAAGGTACTTACCAGCAGGAAAAAAATGTTTTACTATCCAAAGTTAAAACAACAATAAGAGCAGAAGATTTAATAGATGGAAAGATAAAAAATGACTGCAGGTCCGCTTTAAGTACTAAGCTAAGAAGAGTTTTGTGGTTCCATACAATACTGTGCAGGGTTTGGAACTAAACCAAAGCAGGTTTGGCGTGATTATGTAGTATACTGTAGAAAAGGTAGATACTTAATACGGGTCAGGTAACATTCTTCGAAAATATGCTGAAAATTCTGCTCCAGCATGCACAAGGTAAAGTTATACTGGGTGGAGACAGTAACGTCTCCCTAGATCAAATTCTAGATAGGTCTAATGCACACAAGCCTGTTGTGAAACATATCCCCAAACAGGGTGTTAAACTAGCTCGGATGTTATATTCCTATGATCACGTAGATGTATGGAGAGACTTTCATCCCACAACCAGAGATTTTACACACTATTCACAAGTCCATAAAACATATTCGCGCATAGATCACTTACTCACACAATCCTCACTACTGCCGTCGATCATCTCGATTGAAATAGTATCCAGCTCATGGTCAGACCATTCACCAGTACTAATGACACTATCCGACCTATGGATGAGACCAAAACCCTCAACCTGGCGGCTCAATGCTACACTACTTAATGACCCCATAGTATACGCTGAAGTAGAGAAAGCCCTTCGACAGTACTTCACTGATAACCATTCTAGCGACACCTCCCCTGGCATTAATTGGGCAGCGCATAAAGCCACTATTCGCGGCAAGCTCATCCAAATAGCCTCCAAAAACAAACGTGACAATGCTCAGAAGATACAGCAACAGGAAGAAGAGCTACATAAAACAGTTCAGGAACAAAAAGCTAATCCTCAACTAGACTTACGTCATAAAATAGATATAGCATGGTCAGCATTGAATTTTAGCCTCACAACCAAGGCTGAGAAATACCTCCGCTGGTCTAGACATCGTTTCTACACCAGGGGAGATAAACCTACAACCCTTTTGGCTAGAAAACTCACCCCCCCGTCCTTTTAATCCTGCCATGCTGAGAATTCGGACGAGGGATGGGAAATTTACCCAAAATCCCCAAATGATAATCCAAGAATTTTCTAGGTTCTTTACCAAGTTATACAACAAACCAAACTTATTTCCTAAAACCAGAGCAGACGAATTTTTTCATGATATTCCATTACCACAAGTTGCACAAGAACATATAGAGCTAATGCAAGCAGATTTTACTGGGGGGGAAATTTTGGCAGCTATTAAATGTCTGAATCCTGCAAAAGCACCTGGCCCGGATGGTTTCACGGGTCACTATTATAGAAAATTTGCAACCATATTGACTCCGCATCTATGTTCTTTCTTTAATGCAATACGGAAAGGAGACTCATTGGTTACGCACGAAAATGAAGCCCTTATACAAGTAATTCCTAAACCGGGGAAAGATCATGGGGACCCTGCCAATATCACCCTATATCGCTAATTAATGTGGATCTTAAATTGATGACTAAAGTGTTAGCGACCAGAATGAACACCTTCCTAGCTAATTATATCCATCCAGATCAAGTGGGATTCGTCCCCAGTCGACAGGCCCCAGACCAAACCCGACGGGTGGTAGACATTATAGCTGCGCTTAACTCTAACTGGGACAATTATGGAGCACGGAAGGGTATGCTGTTATCATTAGATCTTTGTAAGGCGTTCGACTCGGTCACATGGGAATACATATATTACGTATTAAGGAGGTATGGATTTGGGCCTCATTTTCTGACAATACTACAGACATTATATAACGCACCAACGGCCAGAATCCAGATAAAAGGCTATAAATCACATACAATAAACATACACAGAGGAATGAGGCAAGGATGCCCTTTATCTCCTATTTTATTTATTTTGGCATTAGAACCCCTAGGTATTAAGATAAGACACAACCAGGATGTAAAGGGCATATATTGTGGTGATGGTGAGCAGAAATGCTCTCTGTTCGCCCACGATATTTTGATGTTCATCTCCTCCCCGGTCACATCTCTTCCCAATCTATTTCAAATTCTACGACGCTTCTCGTTTTTTTTCGGGTCTTACGATTAATCATTCCAAATCCGAGGCTTTAAATCTCACATTAGAACAGCAGACAGTCCAACAACTCCAAACGTCATTCCAGTTCAAATGGCAGAAAGATAGGCTCCCATACCTAGGAATATTTCTAACCCCCACTATACAGAACCTTTATCAAGCCAACTATCCTCCTCTGTATGGAAAATTAACAACAGACTTATTGAGATGGGCTGTAAGCCCTCCGTCATGGTTCGGCAGACTGTACTCCATAAAAATTAATCTTTTACCAAGGCTGTTGTACTTCTTTAGGACTCTTCCGATTGCTATTAATAGATCCGATCTTGAGGTGTTTCAGAAAAAGATAATGAAGTTCATTTGGGGGAACACAAGACCTAGGGTGAATAAGCAAACTCTCTATACCCCCAAAATTAGAGGAGGCTTGGGAGTTCCTAATCTGATTAAATATTTTGAGGCAGCCCAACTGGCCCAATTAATTCGCTCCCATTCTGGGGCACCAGCACCATCCTGGATGAAAATGGAATCAGCTCCCTATCCCACAAAAACCCATTAGCCATATGATGTGCCTCAATATGAAGGACAGACCGACCTTAATGTGCCCTACATTATCCTTTTCAATGAGTGTATGGGACAGACTACAAAAGTCTTTTGTTTTCCGCTCAACGCATGCTCCTATGGCTCCCTTAGTGGGTAACCCAGATTTCACCCCGGGTCTTAATCCCCAAAGTCTATCATGGTGGACTAATAAGGGACTGATACGTATAGCTGATATGTGTGATCATAAAGGTATATTGTCGAAACAAGCACTGATAGAAAAGTATCAGCTACCTAACACAGAATTTTATCGTTCCCTCCAGATAGTTCACTTCTTGCATACCCTACAGCGTAAGACCGACATTATGTCTTCCACCCCAATGGAATATCTATGCAAGTCTTATGACAAACATAAAGGTCATATATCACAAATTTATAGTATCCTGACTTCCAAAACGGGGAAATGATTTTATATGCAGAGATGGGAACAGGATATGGAGGCAACGATGGAAATAGATAAATGGTATAAGATGGCACAGTTAGCTTCAAAAGGTTATATCAATACCTCCCTGATAGAAGCGAATTATAAAGTCTTGTTACGGTGGTATATGGTCCCGGCGAGAATTGCGACATACATCGCTGATGCCTCTCCCTTGTGTTTCAGGGGATGCGGCAAAGAAGGTACAATATATCATACTTGGTGGACCTGCCCCAAGGTCAAACGATTTTGGATACGCATTTATAACTTCATATACTCACTGACCCAAGTTAATCTAACCAAATATCCACGACAAGCATTACTGGGGGATCAAGTGGAAGGAATACCAGGAAGCTCATATCTTTTATATTTACAGCGTCTAGAATAGCGGTGGCTGGATTCTGGAGAAAGCCCCTGATCCCCTTTGAAATGGTTAAAGCAAAACTGACGTGGATCATGATTAATGAACGCCTTTCGGCAATTTTTAGATAAACAGGGCTTTCGACAGGATTTGGGAACCATGGTTGTCCTATTTGTCTACGGGTTTTGACAGTTAACGGATCCTGAGAGGGATCCTTAGGGGTGCACTCAACCCCAACTCTTCTCTTAACCTTTTCTCTCTTCTTCACTTTCTTCTTTATTATTTTTTTTACCTTTTTCTCTTTCCTTCCTTCCTTCTCCAATCTACTTTTGCAGGACTTCCTGCCCTAGGTCGTTGTCCTAGTGACAAATATGAAAAATCCAGAATGTTAGTTATAAAGGGGAGGGGGTGCGAGGCGGGGGCCTTCCCGTCCACATTAAAGACCCCAATTGGGGTGGGTGGTTGGGTCCCGGCGGCGCGCCTCCTCTCCACACAATACAGAGAGGTGTGAAACTGACGTTAGAAATGATAAATAAATAAAGCAAGTTAAATATATATTCAAATGTACGATGCTCTGTATTCAGCCTAGATACATATGTAAATAGAAGATGTCTAACCGACCATGTACAGATGGATAGACGCATCCACCTCATATAGTGAGAGAAAGTAAGGATGACATGATATGTTGATAGGTATCCTGCAGGCCATATTGGCTGAGATATGTCTCCCCCCCCCCCCATTCTTTTCCTTTTCTACCTATTATATTCAAATATATGTGTTGTGTATTTTGTATATGTTATACTTTTTTTTCAAAAAAATCATTGCAAGAGAAAAGGTAGGTACTGTATTGAGTAGTAGGTAGGCAGGGATTCTGTGTTATTTTAGAAGTGTTGTTGGGAGGTTAGGGGCTGTTCAGAATCCTATGTTCACTATGACCTACAATCCCCCACAGAGATCATATCCTCTTAAATATTTTTAAACGGCACCCCCAAAAGAAGAGTTCATTGTATCAGAGTGATAAGACTCTAGAGTGGTCTGTAACCTACCACGGCAGCAGAGGAATAGTTGGCACGATGGATCTGAGCCGAAGCCTGAAAAACAAAGTTGTGCAATTTAACCTATACCTCAGGAAAGACATGTTTACCAGTATACCACCATAAATGATTCTCTGGATCCCCCATCTCTACCTAGAACTTAGTTTTCAGGATGTACAACTCTACTGCTCCTGGTTCCCCAGTCTACATATCTAGTCTCCCCAGTTCTCACATAGATGGCTTTCATCATCTTGGTAACCCGGTCTACATCTCTAGCCCCCCCCCCCCCCCGATTGCGTTTCCCTCCTGCCATCTATAGCTCTGATGTCCCTGCATCCTGTCCCCCCCCCCCAGTCTATAACTCTGGTTCCCCTGGTTCTGGTCTCCTACTTTATAGCTCCAGTCCCCCTGCATCTAGTTCCCCCAGTATATATAGCTGTGGCTCTCCTAGTTCAAGTACCCCAGTATATAGCTCTGGCTCACGTGGATACAGGCCCCCAGTATACAGTTCTGGTCCCCCAGGATCCATTGTTCCTAATATATGGTTCTGGTCCACCCGACTCTGCTTCCTCCAGTATACAGCTCTGGTCCACCTAACTCTGCTTCTCCCAGTATACAGCTCTGGTCCACCTAACTCTGCTTCTCCCAGTATACAGCTCTGGTCCACCTGACTCTGCTTCTCCTAGTATACAGCTCTGGTCCACCTGACTCTGCTTCTCCCAGTATACAGCTCTGGTCCACCTGACGCTGCTTCTCCTAGTATACAGCTCTGGTCCACCTGACTCTGCTCCACCCAGTATACAGCTCTGGTCCACCTGACTCTGCTTCTCCCAGTATACAGCTCTGGTCCACCTGACTCTGCTTCTCCCAGTATACAGCTCTGGTCCACCTGACTCTGCTTCTATAGTATACAGCTCTGGTCCACCTAACTCTGCTTCTCCTAGTATACAGCTCTGGTCCACCTAACTCTGCTTCTCCCAGTATACAGCTCTGGTCCACCTAACTCTGCTTCTCCCAGTATACAGCTCTGGTCCACCCGACTCTGCTTCCTCCAGTATACAGCTCTGGTCCACCTGACTCTGCTTCTCCCAGTATACAGCTCTGGTCCACTTAACTCTGCTTCTCCCAGTATACAGCTCTGGTCCACCTGACTCTGCTTCTCCTAGTATACAGCTCTGGTCCACCTGACTCTGCTCCACCCAGTATACAGCTCTGGTCCACCTGACTCTGCTTCTCCCAGTATACAGCTCTGGTCCAGCTGACTCTGCTTCTCCTAGTATACAGCTCTGGTCCACCTGACTCTGCTCCACCCAGTATACAGCTCTGGTCCACCTGACTCTGCTTCTCCCAGTATACAGCTCTGGTCCACCTGACTCTGCTTCTCCCAGTATACAGCTCTGGTCCACCTGACTCTGCTTCTCCCAGTATACAGCTCTGGTCCACCTGACTCTGCTTCTCCCAGTATACAGCTCTGGTCCACCTGACTCTGCTTCTCCCAGTATACAGCTCTGGTCCACCTGACTCTGCTTCTCCCAGTATACAGCTCTGGTCCACCTGACTCTGCTTCTCCCAGTATACAGCTCTGGTCCACCTGACTCTGCTTCTCCCAGTATACAGCTCTGGTCCACCTGACTCTGCTTCTCCCAGTATACAGCTCTGGTCCACCTGACTCTGCTTCTCCCAGTATACAGCTCTGGTCCACCTGACTCTGCTCCACCCAGTATATAGCTCTGGTCCACATGGATACAGGCCCCCAGGATCCAGATGTTCACAGTATACAGCTCTGGTCCACCCGGCTCTGCTTCCCCCCAATATACAGTTCTGGTTCACCTGACTCTGCTTCCCCCCCCCCCCGGTATACATACAGCTCTGGTCCACCTGACTCTGCTCCACCCAGTTCCACTCTCCTAATATATAGCACCATTCCCCCTGGTATATAGCTCTGGCCCCTCTAGATCCAGTTCCCCTAGCAATATATATAGCTTTGGTCCCCATCGCCCAAGAATACTCCAGTATATATCTCTCACCCCTGGCGCCACCCCCAAATTACATCTATCTCCGATCTCCCCCCCCCCCCCCGGCTCCACTCTCCCCAGTATATATCTCTGATCCCCCTCCCAGTATATGTCTTCGATCTCCCCCTCTGGCTTTGCTTCCTCCAGTATATATCTCTGCTCTCCCCCTTGGCTCTGCTCCCCCCCAATATATATCTCCAATCTCCCCCCCTGGCTCTGCTCCCCCAGTATCTCCGATCTCCCCCCTGGCAACCGCTCCCCCCAGCATATATCTCCGATCTCCCCCCTGGCTCTGTTCCCCCCAGCATACATCTCCGATCTCCCCCCTGGCTCTGCTCCCCCCCAGTATATATCTCCGATTTCTTCCCCCCCCGACTCCGCTCCCCCAGTATATATTTCCGATCTCCCCCCTGGCTCCGCTCGCCCCAGTTTATATCTCCAATCTCCCCCCCTGTATATATCTCTGATTTCTCCCCCCTGGCTCCGCTCCCCCCAGTATATATCTCCGATTTCTCCCCCCCTGGCTCCACTC